>ML102680.1:194893-221263 GCA_003697995.1 Taxidea taxus jeffersonii
AAACCAAGCATGTAGAACTGCACACAGTAAATGATACCAATGAATTAAAAAGCTGACAGGCAAAAAATTGTCTAAGATAACTCAAGAAAGTGAGGAACATCTAATGTTTAAAAAAAAAAAAAAAGTTGTTTTTTTTTTTCTCTAGACCAAACAATTGAATATTTAAAAGCTTGTGAAATATTTGTTCTCCTAAATAAATTATAATTACCGGTTCTGTTGCTATTACACATAGAAATGACTACAGTTGGTGTTTATAAAAATCTTACTGTTTGGGTACATTTCATTTATCAAACTGAGTATACATGTTCTTGATAACTTCTACCTCTAAAAACGCTGGGTTAAAATTAGTTGGTTAAAATGGTACAGACAGAATATATTGTGAGAAAAAGATGACATGAATTTTCAGTATCAGTAGAGTCCTTTTTACTTCCATATGCTGTTTCTTTAGCCTGAGAGACCTTTTATTTGCTCACAATGTGTTTGAATGTTAATTTAAGCATTTAAGAATTCTGTGATGAATTCTATCCTCTCCTTTAGTTTTTTAGAGTCTTAAAAGCTGATGCCTTTATGACTGAAAAATATATGTTTTAGAATAAGCAATTCTCTCAGACATGTTCAAGAGCTATTATAAACCTTGTTATGACAGTGAAAACCATAGTTGTGGCCTAGACCCATGTGGTATAACTAAGACAATTCTGACGGTAAGCTAGGAATTTGAAATTAACCTGACTTGAATCTGTCATATTTTATACTCCCGCTTTTGCCGGGGGGGGGAAGTATTTGAAACTACTGAGCTCTTAAAAAAGACACAAGACATAAGAAAGCATATACTAAGACATAAATCTAAGTGTATTTGTCTTAAGATTTCTTTTCCCCAGTCTTTTAGTTTTTTCCAACCACCTTTCTTTCAATAACCCTACTGTTTGACTCATCTTTTTAATCCCCTTTACTAGCCACACCTTTGAGGTAGTAATTAAATTTTAGGTAATCCATAGATGGCCAGTAGTTTAGGATAGATGGAACCAGTGACTCCCAGGGAGCACTGGTCTATAGCCCCAGGTTCTCCTCACAGACAGGTGTAGGAGGAGCACTGCAGTAGGAATACATGGACATTAGAGGAGGTTATAGTGAGGTTGCCCTGAGCTTGAGTGGAGTAGTCGACACTTCCATACATCTAGGTATGCCATCCCATGCAATCTAGTCTAAAGAGTTCAAATCATTTTCCTTGGGGAGTGATTGTTTTTAATTGTTGATAACCTCCGGCTCACTGATTTTAAAAACTTTCCAATTAAGTTAGCTGACATATTTAACCTGGAAGAAAAACTATAGGTTGTGAAATAGAATAGAATATCAGTAGAATCCTAGCAGTGATTGATTTTTTTTACTTGATGACTAAAAACAGGTAATAGGACATTTCCATGGCAGATGTGTCCTGTGGTACTTGTGCTTGTCCGGAGAAGTAAGAGGTTTCTAAAAGAATAGGTTGTGTGTGCAGACTTTTAATATTTAAATACTATTTATTAAACCCATATGAATCCTGAAAATGTGTGATTAGTGAAGATCATACTAAGTTCATCTGATATAAGTTACATTTGGGTAGAGAATTATTGGCAGTTCACAGTGAGGTGAAATTCTGTGAAGGACTATGAAAGCTAAGAGTTTGGATTTAAAGCTCCAGCCAGTTACTTACTGTACATTCTAAACTTTGCAAATGGTAGGAAGGAAGTGGGCTTTTAAAAACGTTAATTAGGGGGCGCCTGGGTGGCTCAGTGGGTTAAAGCCTCTGCCTTCGGCTCAGGTCATGATCCCAGGAGGGTTAAAGCCTCTGCCTTCCGCTCAGGTCATGATCCCAGGGTCCTGGGATTGAGCCCCGCATCGGGCTCTCTGCTCGGCAGGGAGCCTGCTTCCTCTCCTCTCTCTGCCTGCCTCTCTGCCTACTTGTGATCTCTGTCAAATAAATAAATAAAAATCTTTAAAACAAACAAACAAAAAACGTTAATTAGGCAGTTAGAGAGAGATGAGCATTATTAAGTCATAACTATAGTGGTAAGTATGGTATAAATGAGGACAGGGCTTTTTTGAGACTTACTTCAAAGAAATGCATGAGTTATTGTGTGAGTTTGAGCATGAGGGTAAGTGAGTAAAGAGTCAGTTTCTTAGGGGTTTGAGCCTGGGTGAATGAAGAAATGAATGAATGTGAAAAACCAAGGCTGTCATGTCAGTGTTCACCTCCACATTTTCTAGAATGTGGATGAAACTGTGAGAGAAGATGAGCTGGAAACAGCCAGTAAACTTGGATGTCTTAAACAGTATACATTTAAAGTGATAAGGGTCTCTGATAGTGAAGGAATAGGAGCATACTTTGTAGAGAGGCAGCATGAATACTTCATTTTAAACCATTACTTAAGAATGACTCAGTTGCTTTCTTGACTTGGATAGCCCATCCTGCTCTGGGAAAGCTTATCTGAAAATCCAGACTTAGAAAAGAAGATAAAGAATAATTGCATTTAAAAGGATTCTTCATTTTCAGCAGGACTCATCAAGTTCATATCAAATAGCTGGACTTAACTAATTTAAAAGAAAATAAGATTTACTAAAATTTGGTTAACATCTACCCCTTAGGGCTATACTTATGGGAGCATCTGTATCCAAGTATCTTTCTTCCAGAGCAAAATACACTATTGGGAAAATTGCTGATAAAATGCAAAATGTTTTTTTTTTTATTTATGTATGTATGTATGTATGTATGTATGTATGTATGTATGTATTTGATAGAGATCACACAAGCAGGCAGAGAGGCAGGCAGAGAGGGGAGGGGAGAAGCAGGCTCCCTACCGAGCAGAGAGCCTGATGCGGGACTCTATCCCAGGATGCTGAGATCATGACCCGAGCCAAAGGCAGCGGCTTAACCCACTGAGCCACCCAGGCGTCCCAAAATGCAAAATGTTAACAGTGAAAATCTCCTCAGTGGGGAAGAAATTGGTGGTTTTTAATAATCATGACAGTAGGACTGACTATATGTGTTTTCTACACTATTTTATTCTTTATGACAATTCTTTGTTCTCCTCCTCCTTTGTAGGTGTATTTAGCCCGAAGGGAAGGATCATCTTATGCTTATATTTCCTGGAAGTTGGAGTGTGGGTCAGTTGGCCTAAAAGTAGATAGCATTTCCATTAGAACAAGTAGTCAAACCTTTCAGACTGGAACAATACAGTGGAAATTGCGATCTGAAGCAGCCCAAGTAGAACTGTCAGGCGGTAAGCATTTGAATGGAGAATTAATCATGACGAGTATATTTAACACTCTGAAGAATAAGGGTACTTATTTGAGCTTTTCATACCCAAGAGTCATTCATAACGACTGCAGAAAAAAAAAATTAAAACTAAAACCTGTATATCCTCATTCTGATACAACTGTTTATGTTTTTATTGTGAAACACAAATGGATGAAGAAAAGTCTTTTCTTTGTTTCAAAAGACATATTTCCTCCATAAGGAATAATTCGTATTTTTTTTAAGGATTGATTTTACCTACAGGTTAGGTATAAAATATGTGTTCCAAAACTCTCTCTTTATATTAAGTTACTAAAAGCAAAGTGTTAATTATTTTTTTCCTTCAACAGACAAAACTCTTCGCTCCTATCATGATTTTTCTGGTGCCACTGAAGTTATTTTGGAAGCAGAATTAAGCAGAGGAGATGGTGTTGTTGCTTGGCAACATACCCAGCTGTTTAGACAAAGCTTAAATGACCATGAAGAAAATTGTTTGGAGATAATTATAAAATTCAGTGACCTTTGAGAACCTGAACATTATAGAAAAGCTGGCAATAATCAAGGACTTACCATGTTCTAAAGTAGTCTGTTGGTTCAGTGCATGCTTAGTTGGCAATTTACTCCCCTCTGCTAGCATATTTCTTTTGCTGGCTATCCATCATGTATCCCTCATGAAAATATATCTTTATACTATGGACCATAATGAAATCTTGAATTAAAAGCTCCCTTCCATATGTGACTGTAATTTGAAGTAAAGTCTTACAGCCTCAATATGACATTTTAATCTAAAACTGTAAGTATAATTTTAAAAGTAAAATGAAGGTATTCATGATGAAATGCTATTCATGATTATGATATAATCTTAAGCTAGTAATAGTAATATGACTTTTTTTGATCAGCCATTAATTTCTTCATAAGTAATTAGATTTCCCAAGATTTTTAATTTTTACTAAATGTGGAAGTAGAGTATCTCATGAGTTATAATGCATGAATGAACATTTTTATGATTGTAAATACATAGGTATTTAAGAAATAAAATGAATTATTTTGCCTTATATAATTTTAGTGTTTACTTTGGCTAAATAAGAATTTTAGTAAAGGTATGCTAAATTTTGAAGACTGTTGGAATAGACAAATGTTAGGAAAACATTTAACATTGACTGTGTATATTCAGATACATTATAAATCCATGTGTGGACATTTCAGAATATGCTTTACTTTTGAGCTTACTTTTGAGTATTTCTATCTACCTCATTGAATAAAGATCTGTTCCTGTCTTTGAAACTATTAACTAGATTCTACAGTATATGCTAATCAAGAGTTTTTGGTGTGTCCATATAACCTCCCCAGTTGAATTTAGTGAACATTTAAGTGTTTGTGTGTAAGCATTATGATAGCACTGAAGGAGGCAAAGGTGAGGAGGACACAGTTCCTACACTCTCAAGCTTCGTGATGTTCTGCAACGTGAGTCCTTAACTCTTCATACAAGAAAAGTACATTCTCAGAGATTCTTACCCTGTGCAACTCTATAGGATATTCATGTGCATTTAAAAAAAAAAATAGATGCACTAAGATGCTGAACAAAAGCCTTATATTTGCTTCTTAATTGTAATCAAACTGTTGATCAGTTTCTTGCTAAAACATTACATTTCAAAAAAATTTTCCTGCATCTAACGGTATGAGTCTTGAATATTAAAAGGTTTCTGGAATTCTCCTGCATTAACCATAGCTTCATATAGTGGCCAAATACGTAAAATTGGAGAGCCTTGACTCTACCTGTCTTGAAGTGTCTGGTATTGGCACAGGAATATTGTGATTGAGCAGGTAGCCCAAACTTCCTAACCTCATGAGAAAACCTAGAGATTGGCAAGAATAAAGATGTAAGAAAAATGTCAATCTCAACTGAATGTACCTCATCTGTGAAAAGAGTACATTCTAATTTTTACTGTGGCTGTAAGCAGAAAAATAATTAGAGTTCAAATGTCTTATTTTTACAAGGGTGAAATGTTGAAAAGGAAAAGTGGTTGCATACTTTTCTTAAGCGTATTCCATGAGAATCTCAACCCCAAGGGTACCCAATACATAATAAAAGCTATTATACAGAAAATGTTGGCAATAGTACAGAATCATGGAGCAAAGCAATTCTCAAATAATAGTAAACTGATAAGGCCAAAGGAGTAGGCAAGGAAGGGCTGATAGGAGAGTCTGCCTCAAACCGGCACTAGTCAGAGCACAGTTTGTGAGGATCCTTTAGGATCCTCTCGCTTAGAGGAGTACATGGGGCGCTGTGCAGAGAGTGACTGCCAGGGCAGGGCGGGCGTAACTGCACCACCTTCTGGAAACAGGTTTTGTCTGGTTGAGTAGCTTTCTACTGCTGTTGCTCATTGTTTAAAAAGGCTGTTTACTCTGGCTTAGATCAGGTCCCATCATGGTAATTTTACAGCCTGCTTTTTGTTACAGTGAGTTTGGGTGGAGGGCGGTTTAAAAAAGTACTTGTGCTGGAATTCACATTCTCAAGATGAACAAGAAGCTACAACTGATAAAATTCACAATTTTATCAGTTGTAGCTTCTTGTTCATCTTGATAAAATTGTGAATTTTATCAGTTTGCAAGGAAAAGAAGTGCCTCAGGTTGAAGGGGGGTTAGAGAAAAATTTATCATGGACTTTGGGAATAGGAAGCGTTGTTGGTGATCATTTCACCCAGAATCCTCACTTTTCCCTGAGGAAACTCAAACCCAGAGAAGTTAAATGACCTGTCTAAACAATGAGTTGCTGTTTTAGTGAGTGTTTCATGAATATAGATACTTCTATAAGAATGTTCAAGTTGAGGCGTTAAAATTGATATTTGAGGGGCGCCTGGGTGGCTCAGTGGGTTAGGGCCGCTGCCTTCTGCTCGGGTCATGATCCCAGGGTCCTGGGATCGAGCCCCGCGTCGGGCTCTCTGCTCTGCGGACAGCCTGCTTCCTCCTCTCTCTCTCTGCCTCTCTGCCTACTTGTGATCTCTGTCTATCAAATAAACAAATAAAATCTTTTAAAAAAAAATTGATATTTGAATCAGTGATGTTTCTACCTGTAGGTAAGCTTTCCTGGAGAACAAATTTATTGTATTTGATGATGGATTGTCTAGATACGGTTGCTTTGGTGTTTGTGTAATAATTTTTTAAAGACTTTTTTTTCCTCTGTAACAATAAATTGTATGTTGATTTTATAGTCCAAGTGAATACACTCTTCTAAGCTAGTAACTGACTCAGGTGGCATTCCTTCCTTAAACACTCTTGGGGGAAAAAGAATAAGAATAAAGCAACTCAAGTCATAATTGGTTTTACCCCACTTAGCCTGTATTACAGTCACACATCTTTGTATGGACCAAAACAGTGCTTTACTTTTTTTTTTTTAATATTTTATTTATTCATTTGACAGAGAGAGAGATCACAAGTAGGCAGAGAGGCAGGCAGAGACAGAGAGAGGGGGAAGCAGGCTCCCGGCCGAACAGAGAGCCCAACGTGGGGCCGGATCCCAGGACCCTGGGATCATGACCCGAGCCGAAGGCAGAGGCCCTAAACCACTGAGCCACCCAGGTGCCCCCAGTGCTTTATTTCTGATAAAAGATTTAGAATGGACCTAAGCTAATAATGGTCACCTTTGTAGTGTCTAATGAATGCCAATGACTTTGGTGTCTCATTCGATCATAGTGACCTTGTATGTATTTTGAAACTGAGAGGCTAAGAGGAGCCAGCAGTATTTCATTGCCATTCCCTGTCACTGCAACACCACACGTAAATACAGACTCAGAAGTTCAGACCTTTATCTCTTCTCTTAATTTGCTCTGAGGTCAACACAACTGTAGCAGCAACTAGAAATCTGTAAGGAAACCAGAGAGGGCCTCAGAAGAGCTAAAACAAATATAATAAAGTCTAACCACTAAAGCCCATATTCTTTATTATGAGGGTGCATTTTGGGTAGTCTCTCAAAGTCTGTTATTTACTGATTTTAAATGTTTAAATTGTTAAAGCCATTTTTATTAAAAAATTCAAACTCAACAATAAAGTAAAAGTGCTCCCCACACTACACCTGTTTACAGAACTAACTGCCAAAATGTTTACATGTGTTTTTCCAGAGCTTTCCTGGAGACTTTTATATTCATGCATATACACATATACACAAAATCAGTTTCATGTATTTGGTTTTTGTCTTTTTATTTAAATGGAAGTTATTTTTTCTGCCTTTTTTTTAAAAAGATATTATTTATTTATTTGACAGATCACAAGTAGGCAGAGAGGCAGGCAGGCAGAGAGAAAGGAGGAAGCAGGCTCCCTGCCAAGCAGAGAGCCCGATGCGGGGCTCAATCCCAGGACCCTGAGATCATGACTTGAGCTGAAGGCAGAGGCTTAACCCACCGAGCCACCTAGGCGCCCCTCTGCTTGTTTTCTTAACAATGTGTCTAAAGAAATCTTTCCATGGTTGGCAATAGAACTGCCACATTCTTTGTAACTGCCTCACAGTATTCCTTTATTCCCTTATTTACAGATATTTAAGTTTTTCCCTTTTTTATTTCAAACACTATGCAGTAAACATCGGTATACATATTTCTTTCACACAGGATATATGCAAAGATGGGCATTTTTAATCTTAATCTGTCTACTGTCCCATCATTTCCTAAAGGAGGTACATCAATTTACACACTCAGTGACAGTGTATGATGAGAGCACCCATTTCCTCCCTTTCTTGCCAAAACCAAATATTGCAGTTGCTGTAGCCAGCCTCCAATGATCCTCACCTCCTGGCTTTCATGTGTTTGTGTTGTCCCTTCCACACTAAATTAGAGCTGGCCTGTGTGTCCAATAGAATATGGTACAAGTGGCCACGTGATATTTCTGAGGCTTTGTCATAAAAAATCTTGCTTATATTGCTTACTCTGGAGAAATCCATTGCCATGCCCTAAGGCCACTCACACAGGTCTGTGGGGAGGACCTGAGGCTTCTTCCAACCTCAGCACCAACTTGCCAACCATGGAAGTGGATCCTCCAGCACCAGCCAGGCCTTCAATGACTAGCTTCATGAGAATGAGACACCTCACCATGGAAATGCAAACCAAACCACTGCTGAATTTCTAATGCCCAGAAAACCATTACAGCTAATTGATTTTTTTTTTTAAGATTTTATTTATTTATTAGAGAGAGAGCGAGCGAGCACAGGCAGAGAGGCAGGCAGAGGCAGAGGGAGAAGCAGGCTCTCTGCCGAGCAAGGAGCCCGATGTGGGACTCGATCCCAGGACGCTGGGATCATGACCTGAGCCGAAGGCAGCCGCTTAATCAACTGAGCCACCCAGGAGTCCCACAGCTAATTGATTTTTAAAAAGACACTTCGGGAGTGGTTTATATATACAGCATTAGATTACTGTTATGGACTATTTGTGTCCCCCCTCTCCACTCCCTCCACCAAGGCCTATGTTGAAATCCTACCCTTCAATGTGGGGAGGCCTTGGGGAAATAGGTTATGAGAATGGAGCCATCATAAATGGGATGGGTGCCCCAAAGAACATTTTCTTCTCTCTGCTTCCCACAATGTGAGGACACAAGAGGTCTATTTATAAACCCAGAAGAGGCCTTCATCCAGAACCCAACCCAATTTCAGACTTCCAGCTTCCACACTGTGAGAAAGTTTTGTTAATGAAGCCTTTTGGTCTATGGTAATTTGTGACTACAGCCCAAGCTAAGACAATTATTAAAATAGCAATGTTAGGGGCACCTGGGTGGCTCAGTGGGTTAAAGCTTCTGCCTTCGGCTCAGGTCATGATCCCAGGGTCCTGGGATCAAGCCCCACATCGGGCTCTCTGCTCAGCGGGGAGCCTGCTTCCCCCTCTCTCTCTGCCTGCCTCTCTGCCTACTTGTGATCTCTGTCTGTCAAATAAATAGATAAAAAATCTTAAAAACTAGGGACGCCTGGGTGGCTCAGTTGGTTAAGCAGCTGCTTTCGGCTCAGGTCATGATCCCAGCTCCTGGAGGGGAAAAAAAAAAAAAATAGCAATGTTATATTTGCCAATCTCGTAGGTGAAAAATATCTAGTTCTAAGTTACATTTCCTTGATTAGCTGTGAGGTTAAACAATTTTTCACGTGTTTATTAGCCATTTTTGTTATTAAGTTTTCTATGTACATACCTTATTTTATTGCAGTCTGCTTTATGATGCTTTGCAGACACTGCATTTTTTACAAATTGAAGGTTTGTGGCAGCTTTGCTTCCAACAAGTCTTATCAGCTCTACTTTTCCAACAGCATTTGCTTACTCTGTGTCTCTGTGTCACCTTCAGGTAATCCTGGCAATATTTCAAGCTTTTTCATTATAGTGATCTGTGATCAGTGATCTTTGCTGTTACGGTTGTAATTGCTTTGGGGTGCTGTGAACGGCACCCATATATAAGACAGCAACCTAACAAATGTGTGTGTTCTGACTGCTCTACCAACCAGCGGTTCCCTTGCCTCTCCCTCTGCTTGGGCCTCCCTATTCCCTGAAACACAACAATATTGAAAGTAGGCCGATTAATAACCCTGCAATAATGGCCTCTTAGCTGTTCAAATGAAAGGAAAAAGTGCACATCTCTCATTTTAAATCAAAAGCTAAAAATGATTCAGCTTAGTGAGGAAAGCATGTCAAAAGCAAGGATGGGCTGAAAGCTTGGCCTCTTACACCAAACAGCCAAGTTGAGAATGCAAAGAAAATGTCTTGAAGGAAATTAAAAGTTCTAATGAACACACAAATAATAAGAAAGAAAAAATAATAATAATAATAATATCAGCCTCATTGCTGATATAGAGAAAGTCTGAGTGGTATGGATAGAAGATCAAAGCAACCATACTACATTCCCTTAAGCCAAAGTCTAGTCCAGAGGAAGGTTCTAGCTCTCCTCAATTCTGTGAAGGCTGAGAGAGGTGAGAAAGCTGCAGAAGAAAAGTCTGAAGCCAGCAGAGGTTGGTCCGTGAAGTTAAGGGAAGAAGCCATCTCCGTAACATCAAAGTGCAAGGGGAAGCATCAAATGCTGAGTTGTAGAAGCTGTAGAAGCTGCAGCAGGTTATCCAGAATTCCTAGCTAAGACTATTAACGAAGGTGGCTACACTAAAAAACAGATTTTCAGTGTAGCCCTGGCTTTCAAGCTTTCAAGGACATGCTGACTCTTAGGGATGAATGCAGCTGGTGACTTGAGGTTGAAAGCAAGTTTCCTTGACCATCCTGAAAATCCTTAGGGCCCTTAAGAATTATGCTAGATCTACTCTGCCTATACTCTATAAGTGGTACAAAGCCTGGATGACAGCACATCTGTTGACATCATGGTTTGCTAAATATTATAAGCCCACTGTTGAAACCTACTGCTCAGGGAAAGAAAAAAGATTCCTTTCAAAATATTACTGCTCATTGACAATGCACCTGGTAAGCCAAGAGCTCTGATGGAAATGCACAGCAAGATTAATGTTTTCATGCTTGCTAACATCCATTCTGCAGCCCAGGGGTCAAGGAGTCATTTGGACTTTCAAGTCTTATATTTAAGAAACATTTTTTTTTTAAGATTTTATTTATTTATTAGTTAGAGAGCAAGCACAGGCAGACAGAGAGGCAGGCAGAGGCAGAGGGAGAAGCAGGCTCCCTGCTGAGCAAAGAGCCCAATGTGGGACTCGATCCCAGGACGCTGGGATCATGACCTGAGCCGAAGGCAGCCGCTTAACCAACTGAGCCACCCAGGCATCCCAAGAAACACAATTTTTAGGCTATAGCCGCCATAGATAATGGATTTCGGCAAAGGAAATTGAAACCTTCTGGAAAGGGTTCACCATTCTAGATGCTGTTAACATTTGTGATTCGTGGGAAAAGGTCAAAATATCAACATTAACAAGAGATTGGAAGAAGTTGATTTCAACTGTCGTGGATGACTTTGAGAGTTTAAGACTTTGGTGGAGGAAGTCACTGCAGATGTGGAAGAAACAGCAAGAGAACTAGACTTAGAAGTGGAGCGTGAAGATGGGACTGAATTGGGGCAATTCCATGATAAAATTTGAATGGATGAGGAGTTGCCTCTCCTGGATGGCTAGGAACTGGTTTCTTCAGATGGAAACTACTCCTGGTGAAGATGCTGGGAAGATTGTTGAAATGACAGCAAAGAATTTAGAATATTTCATGAATTGAGTTGATAAAGCAGCAGCAGGATTTGAGGGAATTGACTCCAATTTTGAAAGAAGTTCTATTATGGGTAAATTGCTATCAAACATCATTGTATGCTGCAGAGAAATCGATTGTTCATGAAAGGAAAAGTAAATTGATGTGGAAAACATCATTGTTGTCTTGTTTTCAGAAATTGCAATAGCCACCCCAGCCTTCAGCAATCACTACCCCCTGATCCGTCAGCAGCCATCAACCTTCAAGAAAAACCCTCCACCAGAAAAAGTTTATGACTCACTGAAAGCTCAAATGATGGCTAACATTTTTTTAGCAAAGTATTTTTTAATTAAGTTATGTACCTTTATTTTTAGACATAATGCTATAACACTTAATAGACTATGATATAGTGTAAAGACAACTTTTATATGCACTGGGAAACCAAAAAATTCATTTGACTTGCTTTATTGCCGATACTCACTTTATTGCAGTGGTCTCAACCAAACCCGAACTATCTCCAAGATATTCCTGAGTAGATCCTTTGATAATCCAACTCTTTAAGATTTTCCTTCAAATCATCTTGTGCTTGCTTAATGATTGTAATATTCTGTCTATTGCTATAAGATTACTAATTCGAGCTCTTCTAGAGGTCTCTTTGTGAAATAATGATCTCTATTTTCTTCTGGATCATGCATTGTTCACTTTGGTTTCTCTTTCATGTGACTCATTTTCTTTAAATGTTTGCTCCTCTGTATTTATGATTAAGGACTAAGCTGCTAACAGGTAGCTGGTTTGGGTTTTCTCAGTGTGGACAGTATTTCTTCACCAGGCCCCACCCCTGGTTGGGAGGGCTGATTGAAGAGCCCTCTAAGTGGTGGGTGTGGCAGGCCAAAGGTGAGCTTCCCCGCTGGGTGTCTGGATGTCAAGCAGGCAGATGTGCTGGAGACCCACACCTAGTCCCTCCCTGCTCAGTATTCACAGGCTCATTTGTTTCCGGGATTTTCTTTTTCCTTTTTTTCTTTAGGATCTAATTATATGTTTTTCTTAAATCAAACATGTACATAATTCCAAAGTCAAAACTATACAATTGGAGGCATAGAAGTCTTACTTCTATCCCTGTTCTCTTCTCCCACCCAACCCACCGTCACAGGCAACCATATTTACTTATTTGGGTTTATTCTATTTTTTAAAAATATTTTATTTATTTATTTGTCAGAGAGAGAGCCAGCACAAGCAGGGGAAGCAGCAGGCAGAGGAAGAAGCAGTCTCCCTGCCGATCAGGGAGCCCAGGATCCCAGGGCATATTATATTTGAAAATATAAGCAAACAAACAAACAAAAACCCTCCCCCTTTCCATCACAATAGACACTCTACTATTCTATAGACACTGTTTTGCATCTTGACTTTTTTTACTTGATGTATGCTGAAGGTCACTCTACATTGGTACCTTAAAGCCTTCCTCATCTATTTTACAGGTGCATAGTATTCCTTTGAGTGCATGATATTCACATTTTGGGCTTTCCCCCACCTTTTACAATGAATAATTTAAAATTATGTGAGGAGACTTAATTAAAAAAATCTGAATTCCAACTTATATTATAAAATCGGATGACACAACAACGTGTCCGTAATGGCAGCAGTTAGCTGAGGCTGACTAGAAGCTGTGCTTCCTTTAAGACAGGACCTGCGGGGCACCTGAGTGGCTCAGTCGTTAAGCATCTGCCTTCTGCTCAGGTCATGATCCCAGCATCCTGGAATCAAGCCCCGTATCAGGCACCCTGCTCCATGGGAAGCCTGCTTCTCTCTCTCCCATTCCCCGTTTGTGTTTCCTCTCTCCCTGTATCTCTCTCTGTCAAATAAATAAATAAAATCTTTTTAAAAAGGGGGGGTGCCTGGGTGGCTCAGTGGGTTAAGGCCTCTGCCTTCAGCTCAGGTCATGATCCCAGGGTCCTGGGATGGAGCCCTGCATTGGGCTCTCTGCTCTGTGGGGAGCCTGCTTTCTCCTCTCTCTCTCTGCCTGCCTCTCTGCCTACTTGTGATCTCTGTCTGTCAAATAAATAAATAAAATCTTTAAAAAAAAAAAAAAAGGACATGACCTGCATTCCCCATTATGGGGGCTTGAGGGACCCATATCCCCTGCCCCCAGCTCCAGTGTTAAAACCCAGCAGTAGTCACCATGTACTGTAACACTTGCACTACTGTTCTTCCAGACAAGACTGGAAACTCAAAGACTAGGTGGGTTGTATGGTTTTATTTCTTCACTAATTCATTCTTACCTACAGTCACTTAGAAGAGTTATCTACCTATTCATCTTAGTGTACATGATTGCCCTAAAGAGATGCACTATTTTATTTGTGCTTATTTTAGTCAAGTTTAAAGTAATTACTTCATATTACAAGTTGCTTAAACCAAGATAATTGGCATATTTAATAGCTTTGAGGAAGATTGTTGACTTTGAATTTTCAAGAACTTCAAAGTCATCAGTAAGTTACTTAAGATTGTAGAAATCATTCCTGTTAACCAAAACCAAATGTAGGAAATGTACCAACTTTTATATCGTTATTTCTATAATTTGTACCTTTCCCCACTTCTTTTAACTTTCTGTGAGGCAAATACACTTCTTGTAGTTGTCTTTGGATCCTTGGATTTAATGCTCAGAATGCCTTGTAAGTGCCACCGTTTGCATTTTAGGAGAATGGCTCTGCAGAGTGGCCGCCCCACCAGAGCACTCTCATAGTTTAAAAGGATCATCAAGGGTACCTACTGCGTTTTTTCTCCACTTAAGCCCCCCTCTTACTTGTTAATATTTTGGTTGTAAAAATTTTTTTTTAAAATACACAGAAGTGCAAAGAAAGATATGACAAAAACAGTATACTCTCCACTCAAAAGTGAAATACACTTGTTATTTTATTTGTTTTGTATTGTAATGAAAATCAAAACAGTACTTACAAAGTGAAGCCCCCTTTGGACCCCTCTGTCAGCCCCACTCCCCCTTTCTCCTTCCCCAGAGACAACTACAATCAGAACCTAAAAAACAAATTAGAGTTTATTATTTCATTATTTTTTTCATTTCACTCTACTATTTATTAATTATATTGATTTGTATAGTTTTAAGTCATTATAAGTAGTCCATAATGTTCTACAATTTGCTTTTTCCATTACTTTCTATAACCACGTTCATACGTACGTATAGATCTTAACTCGTAATGGTGCGTAGATGCCATCACTTAACAGTATCCCCATTGATTTCTCCCTTACCAGTTCGATGGATATGTAGTTGATGCTCAGTGCTTATGACAAGTAGTTATTACTACTGTTATAGCCAATGCTATCTAGATCTCCTTGTGGGCAAGTGGAGTTTCTCTAGGGTATATTCTTAGAAATAAAACTCCTGAGTCATAGGCTATGCATATTTTCAAATTTATTGCCAGTTGTTTTCCAAGATGTTTACTGCCAACTTCACAGTGCTATTGGCGACTTAACCAAATTTCTGCTTTTCTACATCCTGGCCTGCACATAGTATTATTAAGTTTTATAATTTTTGCCATTATGATCTGTGTGAAATAGTATTTTGTTACTTTACCTGTCATTTTCCTGATTACTGGTGAGTCTGAGTTTTCTTTCATATTTATTGATCATTTGAGTTCCCTATTCTGTCAACGCCTGTTCAGGTATTTTGCTACCCCCACCCTTTTTTTTAATTGGGTTCTTTGTCCTACTCTTACTGACTTTTAGGTCTTTACATATGTGGGACAGTAATCATTTGTCTATTATGTATTTCCCTCTATATGTGATCCATCTTTTAAATTTGTTGATGATCCTTTAATAGACAGAAACAACACAATACATCAAAAAGCTATCTTCTCAACAAGATCTACTTAGGAAGATAACAATCTTTGACTCAAACCTTCTTATAAGCCCTGCAGCTGGTCTTACTAGGCACAGGGCATTGTGCAAAGTCAAGGGACAAGCAGTATCTGGTGACACTATAGAATGATGTGTTATATTCCTGGAGTTCTCAAAACTGAATGGAATTCCATGTGTGATGGCAGCATGCTTATAATTTGGAGAGTATTTAGGCTTAGAAATAGGCAAGTGTGGGACGCCTGGGTGGCTCAGTGGGTTAAGGCCTCTGCCTTCAGCTCAGGTCATGATCCCAGGGTCCTGGGATCGAGCCTCGCATCAGGCTCTCTACTTACCAGGGAGCCTGCTTCCTCCTCTCTCTCTCTGCCTGCCTCTCTGCCTACTTGTGATCTCTGTCTGTCAAATAAATAAAATCTTAAAAAAAAAAAAAAAGAAAGAGGCAAATGCTTGAAAATGAAGGCATTCTTTGGTGGAAAGACTGTCATCTTGTCATGTCACCCCCCTCACTGATGTAAAAGACTAAAAAGAGCAAAGAGGGCCTTTGATCTTCATTTAATAAATATGGAATCATCAAAGCTCTTGCGCTTCTTGTAAACTTAAATTTGAAACAGATTCAATGCTGAGGAAGAAAGACGGTGGAAGAACTTTTTGAAGGGAATCGTGAAGTAGTTGAATTTCAAAAATCCACGGTTGAAGAAAAGAGTGCTGTAATTTCGGTTGGATTCAAATCACCTCACAGGATAAGGAGTGTCAGCCCTGAACAGTGATGCAGTCAAGTCAGCCATCTTTGCCACTAAGGAAAAATACCGTCAGTCTGAAAATGCCAGGTGGGAGAGCAGCTGCACAAAGGATTCAGTACAAACAGGGGTGCCATTTCCCCCTTCTCCAGATGTGTGTGTCTGTGGGAATGTGTCTCCACGGAGGTGTCACCAAGTTCCTGTTCTGCCTGGGCTGCCAGCCAAGAGTGGGTGCTTCGCCGCCGACTCTCCTTCCACTTCTCCATGGAATAGTTCCACGCCAGTCCTTGGATCACAGAGGAGCTACAGGAATGCCTGCTAATACATATGCACGCATATTAAACGCTCACCAAAGCGTGTTTGCAGTGGGAGCATGGAAATTCTACATTCGACTTCTCAGATGCTACTCTCTGTATCATAAATCCTAACTCATAGTATTTGGGGGAATCTTCTCATTTTGCTCTATGAGTGCAAGTTAATTATGTTTTTTAGTTTGAATGCCCTGTTATGTTTAAGCCACATTTTCTGATAAAAGCATAATTTTGATTTCACTCACTGCAGAATGAACTGCATACAGATTAAATTATGCTATTTATGAAATAACTCCTAAAGTATTTGTGAATATATTGTGATGGGAAAACATAAATAGAAACAGTAAGGAAAGAAATGACAAGATGTGTATTTAATGTTGCTACTAGTTCCCTTTTGTAATGGTGATGCCTCACACAGAGTATCTTTCCACTCTCAGGATTTTTCAGGCTGTTTCAGGCAGTGTTCCCCAGAGCATGGACTGTATCACAGCATCTGAGGGATTTGCTTAAAATGCAGATTCCTGGGCCTCTTACAGGAAATTCTGAATCAAAACCCTTAGGATGAAGCTACTGAATTAGGTTTATTAACAATTCCCATTCTTGGGGCGCCTGGGTGGCTCAGTGGGTTAAAGCCTCTGCCTTCAGCTCAGGTCATGATCCCGGGGTCCTGGGATCGAGCCCAGCATCAGGCTCTCTGCTCAGCAGGGAGCCTGCTTCCCCTTCTCTCTCTCTGCCTGCCTCTCTGCCTACTTGTGATCTCTGTCAAATAAATAAAATCTTTTTTTTTTAGATTTTATTTTATTTGACAGACAGAGATCACTTTGAACACACTGCAGTTTTGTCGTTCTGTATTCCACCAAAAACACAAGATGGCAAGCAGCTTAATGCCAGTAACCACGCCCTGTTCCTTTTCTTTTGTTGCCTCTAATACACATAGGACAGCACACAGAAGGGACCTACAGTTGAACAACATGAGAGCTCAGGGGCACTGACCTCTCATATATCAAAAACTCCTGGATAACATTTGACCCCCGCCGCAACAACTTCACTACTATTCGCCTACTGCTGACCAAGAGCCTTACCCAATCAACAGTCAATTAACACATACTTGTATCTTACATGTATTGTATCCTGTATTCATTCTTGCAATAGAGTAGGATGCAGAAAGAAAATGTTATTAAGAAAATCATAAGAAAGTGGGAAGCCTAGGTGGCTCAGTGGGTTAAAGCCTCTGTCTTTGGCTCAGGTCATGATCCCAGGGAGCCTGCTTCCTCTTCTCTCTCTGCCTGCCTCTCTGCTTACTTGTGATCTGTCTGCCAAATAAATAAATAAAATATTTTTAAAAAAGAAAAGAAAATCATAAGAAAGAGAAAATACATGTATAGTACTGTATAGCTGCAATTATCCAAAAAAATGCATATATAAATGGACCCACACAGTTCCAACTAGTGTTTTTCAAGGGTTAACTATAGTCAGAGGCAGCTAAGGATAAGCAGATAAACTACAGAATAAAAGGAACCCCAAGTGGCTTCCCTGCTTCCCCAGAGGACTGCTACTCTTTGGGGGAACATTTAGCAATTTTGCTCCAGGAGATATTTTTAAACTTTTGCACCCACTGTGATTCTTGTAGAAAGTTGTGACGTGTCATTGAAGATCTGCTCCTGAATTCTTCTTTACCTTCTTTTTAGGTAGTAGTCTGAGATACATAGGTGTCTTTTCATTCTTTAGTCACTGGGATCTGCTCGCTCTCAACCCACATCCTGGTTCTTTTTCTGATTGAATCTATTAGCATGATCTAAATTGACTTCCTTTTACCCTAATCAATAGTCATCTATTAAAATTGATATGCCATTTAAATTAAAATCTATGGTTAAAATAATCACTGGGACGATGGGACAACTAGTGGCACATATCACATCTTTCTTAAAACTGTGTTTTTTATGGTCGTTCTTGTCCACCTTTCAGTTCATTGCCAAAGAAGTCCTTAACCAAATCTCCATTTGAGTCTTCTTTGTAATGCACAATTTCTCTTATAGAGATTAATATACCTCATAGTTTCACTGATCAGTCTAAACACAGATGACTCCCATGTTTGAGCCTCATGCTGATCTCACAGAAACATCTCATTTCCATGTCTCCAGCCACCTGGCGCCCATTTCCATGGATAGCCCATCGCCACTCTCAATCACAGCCCTGTCTCCACAGCAGCAACCTTCTGGTTAACAACTGCATATGCGCCATCTGGATGTCCATGATGACACAGATGACTCAGTTATTCAATAAATATTATTAGCATCCTAGTCTGTGTTACAGATTGTTTTAGCTACAGAGAATACAACAACAAGTAACAGACGAAACTCCCTGCCCTCATTGAATATATACTGTGGAGAAGGAGACAGGTTTTAACCAAGATTCACACACGTATTTTTTTTTTAAGTTTTATTTAAATAATCTCTACACCCAATGTAGGGTTCGAACTCATGACCCCAACATCAAGAGTCACACACTCTTCTGACTGAGCCACCCGAGCACCTTTCCCACATGTATTTAGATAGCAATAAATATGTAGATAGCTATTTAGATAGTGAAAAATTCCCAAGAGAAAGAAAATATGTGATATTATTTTGCCAAAACAAAATTTTAGGCTGATGAAGCAGAAGTGACCTGCTTAGCACATGAACCTGGTCGACCGTCCAGCCCCTGAGTAGAATGACTGGCATTTTGGTGTGGCTTTATTGCCTACATTCACCTCTACCTGACAAATGATGACTACAGAGAACACACTAGCATCCTACCAAGATTCTTGTGTGTCTGTGGATTTTTCACAGTTCCTTGAGCTGACATCCCCCTTTCTTTGACGTGGGGTTGCCCAAACATTACCTTTGTGGTAATGTCCCTTTTCTACCATATGAAATGCTTTGCTCTCGTACCTGTTGTGTTAGTGATGTTAACTGTGGCCTTTACCTGTAAAAGGACCAGCCATTGGCCTGGTGATGTTGGACAAATATTGATTAGGAGAAACATGGCAGTGAAATTTGGTGCTTATCAGCATCTCTCCATCTCTCCATCTCTACCATTTGTTCTCTTGCTTTGCTCTCACAATATCTTGTCAGCTCTAGTGTAGTAACCTTAATAAATAGTGTGTAGCTTTAAGTAACTTCCTTCTGTGTTATTATACAATACATAGGGATAATGATTCCAACCTTTCAAGAATACAAAGCATAAGCATAATGCTTGAATATAATAGGACTCAATGCACGGTAGCGGTCATTTTGATTGATCATCCCTCTCCCTAGAGGGCCAGGCCTGACCAAACAGTACCTTCTTCCAGAATTTTGACTTTGGCCATTCCTGTTTTGATATTTTTCTCCTCATTCATAATTTTGCTTCACTTTTCACATCTTTTTGTAAATTTGTAGTTTTTGCTTTCAAAAATGCAACAAGAATATTAGAGATATGAAGACATTTAATAGTATGCAGTAATATTTTATTAACTTGAAAACAATTATATTTTTAGATTTTTTTCTTCCTTTTAGGGTTTTTATTTTAATTCCAGCTAGTTAACATACACTGTTATATTAATTTTAGGGGTATAATATAGTGATTCAACAATTCCTTACAACACCTGGAGCCCATCACAGCAAGTGCCCCCCTGAATTCCCACCACTTATTTCACCCATCCCTCCCTACCCCTTTGGGAACCATCAGTTTGTTCTTTACAATTAAGAGTCTCTTTCTTGATTTGTCTCCTCTCTCCCTTTTACCCCTTTTGCTCATTTGTTTTGTCTCTTAAGTTCCACATATGAGTGAAATCATATGGTATTTGCCTTTCTCTGACTGACTTATTCCACTTAGCATTATACTCTCTAGGTCTATCCATGTCCTTGCAAATGGCAAGATTTCATTCATAAGAAAGAATATATATAATATATAATATGTATATATAATGTTCTCTAATTTAAACATATGTGTGAATCATAATGTGCTTTGCATCATTTTTTATGATTGCACAGTAGTCATTTTTACAATGCAATGTAATTAAGACATGCCAGGCTTTTGCTGGATTTTAGTGATTTAATTACTTTGTTGTTTTGTTGTGGTTTTTGTCAAATTTTTTAAGAGAAGAGGAAAATGAAAAAAAAAAGGCAGCTCTCAATAAATATTCCAAAAAAATATCAAATACCTGGAACATGTCTTGAGATGATACTCGGTCTAGTTTCCTACACTTCGTTGAGTAACATCTTAGAGACTTCACCAATTCACTGTGACCATTACCAAGGACCTTAACTCCTTCCTTCGTCCTTCTGCCACCACCGGATACCTCCTCTATGTCAAGTACTATAGTGGAAACTGAGGATACCAGCCCAGGCTTCAAGGAGCTTCTTGACTCCTCAGCATAGGACTAATACTTTTGGGGGAGGAAATACTTAGGCAAGGTATATACACACACACACACACACACACAAATATATACATATATAAATATATACATTTTTCCTTATACAAAAGTTTTCCTTTTGTGTGTATATATACATATATACACACACATATATGTAATATTTTTAAAGAGTTTTTTTTTTAAAGATTTTATTTATTTACTTGGCAGAGAGAAATCACAAGTGGGAAGAGAAGTAGGCAGAGAGAGAGAGAGGAGGAAGCAGGCTTCCCGCTGAGCAGAGAGCCTGATGCGGGGCTCGATCCCAGGACCCTGGGATCACGAACTGAGCTGAAGGCAGAGGCTTTAACCCACTGAGCCACCCAGGTGCCCCTTAAAGAGTTTTTTAAAAAAATATTTTATTTATTTATTTGACACAGAGAGATCACAAGTAGGCAGAGAGGCAGGCAGAGTGAGAGGGGGGAAGCAGGCTCACCACTGAGCAGAGAGCTCAATGTGGAGCTCGATCCCAGGACCCTGGGATCATGACCTGAGCCGAAGGCAGAGGCTTTAACCCACTGAGCTACCCAGGTGCCCCTATATATAATATTTTTAAATTAATTCATTTTATTTTATCTATTGTATATTTTAATTGAAGTACTGTTGACACAATGTTATATCAATTTCAGGTGTACAACATAGTGATTTGATAGCTCTATATGTTATCCTGTGCTCACCACAAGTGTAGCTACTATCTGTCACCATACAACACAACTACAATACCATTGGCTATATCCCCTATGCTGTCCCTTTCATCCCCATGACTTATTCTTTCCATAACGAAGCCTGTACCTCCCACTGCCCTTCACCCATTTTTCCCATCCCCACACATGCTTCCCTCTGGCAACCATCAGTTTGTTCTCCATATCTGTGGGTCTGTTTCTGTTAAGCAAGGGTCTTAAGACAACATTTTTAGTTTGCTCTAATATAAGTTAAATCAGTCAGATTTTATGGTACATACATAAGTGGTACAGAGATGTTCTTTAAATTTGAATCTCAAATTTATTAACTAGTCTAAATATACAGAATATCAAATATACCATTTCCTAGTTTTGTTTCTTATCACGTGCTTCAAAAACAAAACACAGTCATACTGCTTATTCTCATGTAACACAGAAATTAGCTGAATATCACAAGAGTTGGAAAGGGCTCCATAATCAGTGGCAGATATGTTTGGCATTGCAGAATGACAGTAATTTTGAAGAGGAAGTGAGATTAAAATAGAGCCTGATGGCTAAGTATAGGCCTGGGGTCCTGGAGCTGTAGCCTGTTTATAAGAGACCATAGATGTGAAGGCTCCAATTTCTAGCATTCAGAGATCACATTAGATACACTAGCCTCTGCGAGCTGTTTTAAAGTTAGTGGCCGGGCGCCTGGGTGGCTCAGTGGGTTAAAGCCTCTGCCTTCGGCTCAGATCATGATCTCAGGGTCCTGGGATTGAGCCCCACATCGGGCTCTCTGCTCAGCAGAGAGCCTGCTTCCTCCCTCTCTCTGCCTGTCTCTGCCTACTTGTGATCTCTGTCAAATAAATAAATAAAATCTTTAAAAAAAATAAAAATAAAGTTGTGGCAAGCTATGATTAACTCTCTATTACACAAGACAGGTGTAGCCCCCAACCTCCTGACAAAATGCCAACATGGGTGAAGTTTGAGACTGTTGACTGTATACTGACTGTGTAGACAGTGTTCATTGTAAAGGAAAGTATGGTTTCAAAAATACAGTTAAACCTGAGCTTTCTGCGATAGTTGTTATATGTGACTAGTATTAGTCAATAGAAGATAAATGTGTAAAAATATAACTAATAGATTGCTTCTTTCAAAACTAATCACTGTTTACATTATGGTAGGCACCATTGGGGAGAAATTACACATAGTGGATTCTTACAGCTAATGAAATTGATCTAGCAACCATTCAGATGAGCCACCATCATCTTAAACTGAAGATATTCTACACCAACTCCAAATGCAACTCATCTCCAAGTGATTCCATTTCCCATCTTTCCTCTATCAATAATGCCACACAAAACTATCAAGTCCTTTTTGTTGATTATTCCTTTAAAATATTTCTATCTTCCACCTATTCCTTCCTAATCTCGCAACACAATCCAGCCCCTCATCCCTTCCAACTGTTTTTCCATCCTCTGGTATCTCACTTCCAAGATATTCCACATACCATATCTACCATGGTATGTGATCTTTCTAAATCATTCTCTTCATCAGATCAATCTCCAGTTCAAACTTGCCCTTGATTTCCCATAGGTTGAATTCCTGGCACATAGTAAATTTTTAAGAAAGGTTGAATGCCTCACGAACTAACTCATTGGTTGGCTTCCAAAATGTGGGGTTACAGTTTTGTTTTAGCTTAAACATGTGATTCACTAAGCTTGAATTCATAACTATGGTACTACACTTCTTTCAGGTTATTTTCATTTACAACTAATAAACACACTGTAGCATTGTAAAATGATTGTTGACAGTGAAATAAATTAAGGAGATTAAAGCTTTAAGTACACCTCAATCTTGTGAAATAATTTGGAGTCACAATCTAACTTGTGCTTCATTAAAACTTGAATCATTCACAATGTGTGTCTTTAAGGTGAAGATACTGATTTCCATAATCCTCACTTGCAAATCAGCCTCATTATCTTCTGCATCTCTGTGTATGCTCAACCCTTTTTTCCCATTCTTTTATTTTTAGACCCAGCCAACCTGCCAATCATCTGTCTATGAGCTGCTCTTGAGCAAGACCATCACTAAACAGGATTGTAACGTTAGGGTTTTAGGCTACCGCATAAATGTTTGTAAATCAGTTGAATACATTGAGCATGTGGAGTTTAATTATTTTACATTGAAGAGAAGTTTTACATGAAATGTTAAATGTTTGCATTTGGAGTGGAGCGCTTTCTCCTCCTCCCCATTCCCCCATTTCAAATTTCCAAAGGTTGTGATAATTTAACTTTAAGCAAGGTTTAGTGTGAACTTTAGATTAATCACATAGCCCAGTTGTAAAGGATACACACAATCAAAGTTCACAAACTGAACAAAACCAATGAGTTGCTTGAAATAATTCAGAGGGTGATTGTGACGTGTTGTTTTCTCGCAACCACCCCCGTAGATAACCATTGCTATTCCTTATCACAACTAGCTTTTAGAGCCCTAAATATCAGCTGAAGGGAGTTTCCTTTTTCCTCAGCTTCGTTTCTATCTCTGCTTCTGAAAGATGTACAACTTGCTGACCCGTGACTGAAAATGAGGGAGAGGCCATCGATTAGCCAGATCCGTTCTGGCTCATACTGAGTGAGTCTGGATAATTCGCTCCTGAGTAATTGACTGGAATATGCATATTTCTTTGGTTTCACAGTTACGAGCTCTTTTAGCTCTTCTGATTGCACACTCCAAACTTTCTAATTGTAGGCTGAGTGTCAAGTTGCCCATGTTCCAAGCAGACTGAGGAGAAATGTGGGAATTTAGCTTATGTTTCAAAGTTATTTAAAACATGTATCACTCTTTGAAGCTGCGTTAGACTCTTCTTGCCAATAAGCTAAGTTTAACATATCTCTCAGTGTGCCGGGATGATGTTGCTTCTGTGAATTGCCATTGTGTAGATTGGGACTTTAGAAAGTAATTATATGTTCAGAGGGCTGTGAGCCAAGTTCTACTACATTTCTTGACAATTTGTCTCCAGTCAGTGTGATAACACTAGAAGAAGTTACGCATTCTTTTTTTTTTTTTTTTTAAGATTTTATTTATTTAGGGGCACCTGGGTGGCTCGGTTGGGCGACTGCCTTCGGTCAGGTCATGATCCTGCAGTCCTGGGATCGAGTCCTGTATCGGGCTCCCTGCTTGACAGGGAGTCTGCTTCTCCCTCTGACCTTCTCCCCTCTCATGCTCTCTCTCTCACTCACTCTCTCTCAAGTAAATAAATAAAAATCTTAAAAAAAAAAGATTTTATTTATTTATTTGAGAGAGAGCGAGAAAGAGCATGAGAGGGGAGAAGGCCAGAGGGAGAAGCAGACTCCCCATGGAGCTGGGAGCCCGATTCGGGACTTGATTCCAGGACTGCAGGATCATGACCTGAGCCGAAGGCAGTCGTTTAACCAACTGAGCCACACAGGTGCCCGAAGTTATGCATTCTTAAGTACAAGACAATGCCTGTAGCTGATTCTGAAAAGACCCACCAGTGCCCACTAAGCAAGTTATTCCCTGCTGAAGTGGAAATCAGCAGGAATATATCATGTCATATAGGAAAGATAAAGGTAGTTCCTTTATATGTGTGATGGTGGGGATTATTTTTTAAATCCTTCAAAATTATTTTTTACCAGGGGAGCACTGTCTTTTTCACAGCACCTTTCTAGTTTATATTAGTATTTTCAAGGCTGTTTGTTATTTAAATTAGAAAATGCTCAAAAAATGTATATAGCTGATTTGATTCAATTTGCACCAAATAATGAAGAGCCTTGAGTATGGTAGTTGGAGGCACCGCAAATATTTTGGAAAAGTTACATATTACAAGGGGCTCTTTTCCTGTTTTTTAAACTAATCAATGGTTCTGACGTTCATGAATACAGGCTCTAATCTACCAATGGGTTGTGTTCTGTAAGTATGTTTTAAAGTCAGTCAGTAGGGGGCGCAAGGGTGGCTCAGTCAGTTAAGTCTCTGACTTCAGCTCAGGGTCCTGGGATCAAGCCCCCCACAGCAGGCTTGCTGCTCAGCATGGAGTCTCCTTATCTCTCTGCTCCCACTGCTCCTCCCACAGCCCCCTTTTCCTGCTCTTCCCCCTACCCCCTCCTAATCTTCCTCGCCCAGCTTCTCTCCCTCCCCACTCTTTGTCCTCCTCCCCCTCCCCCCTTTTCTTTTTCCCCTGCTCCTCTCCCTGCTCCTGCTCCTCCCCCTGCTCATGCTCACTCACTCTCTCTCTCTCTCTCAAAAAAATACATAAATAAATAGATAAATAAATAAATAAATAAAGTCCACTGGTCAAATCTTGAGTCTATTTTGTATTGGCTGGTTGAAGTCCCTTAATCTTTCAGAGCCTCTTTTTACATTTATAGAAGAGAATATCTTCTCTACTGAGTTGGTAGAAAGCTTAAAGAGAATATATATAAAATGCAAAGCATAAAGCCTGGGACGTAGTAAGTATTTAGTTATTAACAAAATACTAGCAGAGGGACGCCTGGGTGGCTCAGTTGGTTAAGCGGCTGCCTTGGGCTCGGGTCATGATCCCAGCGTCCTGGGATCGAGTCCCACATCAGGCTCCTTGCTCGCCGGGAGCCTGCTTCTCCCTCTGCCTCTGCCTGCCTCTCTGTCTGCCTGTGCTCGCTCTCTCTCTCTAACAAATAAATAAATAAAAATCTTTAAAAAAAACAAAAACAAAATACTAGCAGTAATAGACACAACTCCAGTCTGTTGTCAGAATTCAGGATTGACAGAAGGATCCCAGGTTACTACACTGTCCACAAAAATGAGTTTTTGTAGAATAGCTCTGAAACCCCATCTTGCTTAAAACCAAGGTAACATGTTTTCTAAAATTCAATTCTGAAAAAACAGACGTTTCAGACCATATTTTTCTTTTAATTTCATAATGAAATTAGCTTTAACCTAGGGGGGGG
>ML102681.1:0-18013 GCA_003697995.1 Taxidea taxus jeffersonii
TCCCCGCTCTGCGCCCAGCTCCCCGCCCCAACCCATAGCCGACGTAGTTTCCCGGTCTCTCCCGCGAAGCCGCAGGACACCCAAGGAGTGGAGACCTCGCGGGACTCTCCACCCTTCCACGCCTCTCAGGTCTCCAGCCACCGGGAGCCTTGTGCTAACTTGACCCGCTTTGGAAAAGCCAAAGGCCGAGTTTGTACCGGCGCGTCCCAGTTGTGTTCACTTCGATAGTTTGGAGATGCCAACTTTAGTCTCGACATCCGGGCTGTGCCATCGGGACCCACTGGGGCTGCATAGAGTATATGCGTGACTGTATCCCCACTCCCTTATAGCCTTGAATTCTAGCGCTCTGTCCCTGTTTCTCCTCCTGTCAGTATCCACTTCCTCCAGCTGAGGGGACTTGTTTAGCTATTGGGAAACACCGCAGATGTCAGGGCTTAAGATAGGATTTCCCGCCCCCCACCCTCCACTATAGAAGTAAAAGGGGCCTGGAAGGGGGTAAAGAGCCAGAGCGTGGGGACTGTGTCAGGGCAGTGCTGCTGGGTTGGAAGACACTGTGTGTTCATCTCCTGACAGGCTTATAAAACACATCTTGAGTTACACTCAGTTCATAAAAATCTTCCTGTATTATGAGAGCCTGTCTTATACAACTTTTTTTTTTTTTTTTTTTAAATTCACTAGTTTCTCTGGGACTTTCCCAGGCATAACAGCTTTAGGACTGGAGACAAATTCTGAGTTTTAATGGGAGGATTGGAGTTCTCAGAGTGAACGCTAAAATGTCCAAGGTCATTTTGGCCTTCCTTAAAAATGCTAATTACTCGCCTACCTGTAAGTCACCAGTGTGGTCATTTCCCTCACCCAGAAAAATATGATAGTTTGAATGGCTGTCATTCTTAAAATACTGTAGAGGACCAGGCATTAATTTGACTAAGGGTGTATGGTGGGTTCATTGAGTAGCCAGTGTCTTTATATCAAGAGAGGATTGGCGGTTCCAACTTTCTTCTGTCGCTTTGTGCATAACTAACTAACTTGGACTTTTATCAGTCAGTGCATCACAACATCGGAGCTATTTAGCCCTCCCTGGAAAGCAGTGGCTTTTAAAGACAATTAAGCAGGTTATTTTAAGAGAGAACAGCATGTTTTCCAAGACAATAACTTGGTAGAAACAAATAGCAGGAGTGTTTGGCTGGCTTTTTTTGGATGAGCTCCCTTGTTGCTTATTTTTACTGATAAACATCCCTAGTGTTTATCATGTCTGTCTCTTTCTTTTTCCTCCTTAAATTATATAATGTTTCTAGGAGAGTTACTTTTGTGATAAACTGTTCAAATAAGAATATCGTATAGTGGATTTAAAAAATAAATTATAGAGGATTTGGAAATTAAAGTTGTATTTTGATCCATTTTAGTTGTTTAATTTGTTCCATGGTTCTTTTTGCCTAGTTTCTGATCCTAAAACAAAATATTAAGTTTATTCAGAAAAATATTGTGAGATTGTTTCCTACATGAGTTTGGGATGATGTGAAAGATGGGTCTTCTAATAATACTACGTCTTCCTTACCTGTTCCATTTGTGCATGCACAGATAGTGGCAGCGATGTTAGTTTCTAGGCAGCCCTCTGAGCTTTGGAAGTCGATTTCTTTTTTGAATTAGTTTTCCTTTAAGATAAAATGAAATATGGGTGAAGCATTTCTTAAATTTGAAGGCTGTCCCCTTAGCTACTCTGACACGAGGTGATTTAAAATTGCTTCAGTGATAACGTTTCTTTCACAAGAAGTCCTAACAGAGGTAACATTTCTTCAACAATCAATGTATAGTGAAATATTTATATTTCAGCCCCAGAGAGTTCTTTAATGATTGAACATAGGGTTTGGATTAACTTTCCAGAAATTACCAATAAGTGAATTATGCCTTCTGAGAAAGTAAATTTTGAACCCGTTTGGCGGTAGAATGTGGAACACAGTATACCAGGGCATTTTGTGATGCATACTTCCTAGTGTCAGAATATGTAGAACTACTGTGTTTGAGGGAATGAGATTGGTTTGCTGAACCAAAAGTAATCCTGTGTCTCATTGTTTTAAACCAGGGGTCTATATAGAGAGTGAGCACTGGCATCATTCAGACCTAGGTTGATATCCCACAGGCACTGGGACAGTTTCTGGGCCTCTGTCTCCGGTTGCCCATCTCTAAATGGGACTGATAATAGTATTTCTCTTGGGGTTTTGTGAGAATTAAAAGGTACAATGCCTGATAAGCTAAAACACTGTTTGACAAATAACAGCCTGATATATTTTAGATGCTTTTATTATTATTAATAATAAATATTACAGCATAGATACAAAAGATTTCCAGTGCCCATTACAATTTCTGACATAGAGTGCGTACTTAAATATTTGGAGAACCAAAAAATTTTGCAATTTCATATAGTGGAAGTAAAATAGAGACCAAAATAGGAAGTTTGGCAAGTCAATAAATATTCTAATACTGTTAGATATTCTTCGGTATAAAACTTTTTCCTTTGAAAAGTGCCAGGTAAGTAAAAGTATTTGCCTGATTGGATTTCTGATTATGTGAATCTGGTTTGCCATTTTTCTTTTCAATTCTTTTCATAATTGCCTTAAAATATATGCAGCTTTCCAGTTGAAATCTGGATAAATAAGAGTATCTGTCTTTAAGTCTACATAGTACAAATTAGTGATTATAATGCTTGGAATTTGTTTCTAGAGAGACTGTCCTGGGGGCAAGTTAATCTTTAATGGGTGCATTTTTATTAGTAGAGAATTTCTTCTACGCAATGGACCAAAAATTCAGTGAGGTTAAAATATGGGCAGTAGGGCACTGATCAAAGAAATGAAATACCATTCTTGGATGAACAGTGAATCCCAAAATAATTTATATACATAAAAACCACCAGGCTGAAAATGTAGGAAAAAATTGCTAGTTTTTCTTTTCTCTTTTCTTTCTTTTTTTCCTTTATCTTTTTTTGTCTGATAATCACTTTGGAACAGCTTTGTAGAGTATCTGGCATTTTTTTCTAAATGAAGATTATCAATTTTATTAGTCAGTGGTTTTATAAATGAGAATTATTTTCAAGTTTATTGAAGTTTATGGTCAGCCTTGGAATGGATACCATGGACAGCACTGTTTAATCGTAAAGAAAAATTGTTTTTTAATTTATTTAATACTGATTTTCAAACTTTAGAGTTCATGCCTCATGTGAAATAATAGTATTGATTCATTTAAGTCAATTAAATGTGACTTATGGTATGCAAAGAGGAGGAGGAGAATGGTATAGAAGAAAGTCTGGGGAAAAGTGGGAAATAAATAGGTCAGAAGAGTCAGAAATAGTCTTGGTGTTTGCTAGAGGCCTGAGAGGCAAACATAGAATTTGTATATGTATGTTTTTTTCTTTCTTTCTCTCTCTCTGTCTTTTTGGTTGTTTTACATCTTACTGTTACACTTTTCTTCTTAACTTACAAAACATACATGCATGCCATACAATTAAAAATTCCTACATACAATTTAGAAGCATAGCCATTTTCAAAGTTCTGAATCCCTTGTTTCATCATAGAAGGAAGTGTTACAGGTGGGAAACAGCCCATTTTTATGAACTGAGGTTGACATCTGGTGGGCTTTTAGAATATTGCTGTTAAAGACTTTAAAAACCACGTTGCATTTTTACAATGACAGGCACAATGGGGATCATTTACTTCTGGCTTGCATAGCAGAAGTAGCCACTAAAATAGGTTGTCAACACATCATTGGTTAAAAGTAAGAGCAGCAATTATGTTATCTCTTTAATTCAACAAGTGAAGTGAATCTTTAGTGAAGATGGTCCTATGTTTTAGATGTTTTGTGGGGGAAATAAAACACAAATACATGAAAATTGGTGGAGAAATGAAGGTTAAGATAAATAAGAGCTAAGCTTGATATAGGCTTGTAGCTAGTGTTTAATTAAGGCTAATACAACAGGAATAAACCAAATAACTTTATGAAGCTTAGGGGTTAAAATCACAGGGCTCTGGGCCAGATGTGAATTCACATCTTGATGCTGCCTTCTAATAGGGAGCTTGGGAAAATTCATCACCTGTGGCCCTCTGTCTGAAAGTGGGTGTTGGGTCACCTGGGTGGCTCAGTCCCTTAAGCATGCAACTCTTGATTTTGGCTCGTCATGATCTCGGGGTTGTGAGATTGAGCCCTGCGGTGGGCTTCATGCTGGTTGTTCTCTCTGTCCCTCTGCTCTCCCCCCATCAATCCGTCAGTCAATCAGTCAAAAAATAAAAGGGGGCATTAATAGTTCTTGCATCTTTGAGGTGCTTCTGATGATTAAGACAAAAATGATGTATGTAGAGCATCACAGTGCTGGCCATGTAGGAAATGCTGAATAAATGAATGATAATTATGTTCATTATAAACCACAGTTCATAAAATGCACATTTTTATATTGCAAATGAAAATCAAGTATATTGGAAAAGAAATTAAATGGTCTTATGATAAATAAATATTCATAGCTATTTAAATATTATTGACCTTCCTGGCAGCTTACTTTGTGATGAGTATATTAGCTTCTTGTAAAGGTGGTTGAGTATATACTGAGTAAAGCTATATTAGACATGAGTGTGGAATTTTAGATTTCCTTCAGGATGAGAGGGCTTTACGCCCTTTTTAGTTGTCCTTGCCTTGAGTATTTTTCATTCTTTGAAGGGTCCTGAGCCAATCATTTCTGATACTTTTACAAAAGACCAGCAGCAAAATCAGTCTCCTTTCTAGTTTTATGTTGCTTTGAACTTGTCATTCACTGGTGTCTAGAAAGAGACTTTTTTCAAAGTCTGTGCCCAGACGTGTTCTATTTGCTCACTTGTAAAATGGGGACATTGTGAGCACTGAATAAGACGATGCACGTGAAATACTTAGCCCAGTGCTAGGCTCATGGTTTTTGTGGTTGTCAGTATAGCCACAGCTCTGTGCCATGTGATAAAGATTTCAAAACACTAAAGAGCAAATGCTTGCCAGGTTTTCAAAAAAAAACTACACGTGAATCTTTTTTTTTCGGGGAAGGGATTATTTATTTTTTTAGGAGTCTTTCTCCAATCAGAAAGTTAGGGCAATTGTAGTTGAGCCTGAGAGCAGATTTGAAGGTTAAGATTGCTTTATAAACAGTGAAAAAGTCCATCAGAGATTGTGTAGCTTGGCAGTAAAGAGCTCAGGAGCTGCTGTCAGACTGGCCTGGCTTGGGGTCTTAACTTCGCCTCTTCTAGGATCCTGTGAGGATAAAAGCAGGTGGGCATATGTCCCTGACCTCTACGGCATTGAGAAAGCACTCTCAGTCAATGCAGGTACTGTCAGTAAGTCTTATCTTGGTGAAGGCTTGCAGGGTTTTGGTGAAGTTGATCATTGATAAGTTAAAACATAGAAAGGTTTGTCTTATCGATGATTTTAATGGGCAGGAATATATTTGGCTGTGACTAACAGAAAACCGAACACAGGGCGACTTAAACAAGCCAGGGCTTTATTTTCCTCACCTAACACAAAATATGGAGCTAAGAGGTCTAAGCTTCAATAGTTGCCCCAGGGTCCTCAAGGAGCCCAGTGACTACCCTCATCACCTCTGCCATCCCTAGTCTCTGGCTTTTGGCCTCACTGTTACAGACTGGCTGTCTATTCCTGGAGGTGCATCCAGGGTCTGTGCGGGGGAATGGAGGAAACTTGTTTTCTTTTCAAGATTTTGAGGAAGAATCTCTCTCCTGAAACTTCCATCTGTATTTCTTTGGTCACTCTTTGCTACATGAGATTCGGGGACTGTAACTGCTTTCCCAGCTTCTCTAACAGAAGTAGGCAAGGAAAAAAAGGGAGGCACAATGGATCTAACCCAGTTTCCCCACGATGGGTGAAGTGGGGATTGTGACAGAAATTCAAAGTTGTGACTGAAGCAGAAGCTTACTTGTGTTGGCGGCTGGCCTGCATTGATAATCCCTAGAAATTTAGATTATTTGGTAATGTTATAGGTAGGTGGAATTTCTTTCTTGGCATAATCCAGGAATAAACTTAAATTCCAAAGACACAGTATCCTTGATCATATGGAGCTGTTCTCATCCTGTTACTGCTTTTACAGGCAAAACCTAGGCCCACTAAGTAATGTAATTGTCTTTTTCCTCCACTGTTTTCTACATGTCAGTTTTTTTTAGTTGAAAATTACACAACAATAAAGATGCCCATTTTTCCTTTTATTACTCCACGATATCTTTTCTCTTTTCCTTCCCACCTGTCACCCATCTCAAATTGCTTTTCGAATTGACAGGTTCAGTGTAGTTCATGCTTCGGTCCTTTTGGCTTTTTGGAGATTGGTTATTGCAGTATAATCTGGCCAACAAAGCCAGAGTTTGTTCAGAAGATGAAGTCATTTTGGACGCAGTTTGACAGTAGAATTACCATCAGATTTGTGCTGTGCTGTGGTGTTTGAAATTGTTCGGAGTGATGAGCTAATAAAATACACCGGTTGGCTCATTCTTGGCTTATTCTAAAATATATTTCTTAAAAAATGCATGAGTACAGTGACCATGTATTTTCCTTTATGTGAAATGCTTAATAATTCCTGATAGGATGAGGCACAATTATAATGCTAATTTATAGTGGCTCTTGCTGTGTATGGGGATGACCTTGGCAAGAAACCCTTACTATGCTGCAGAAGCCACCAATTGATTTTCTTTCTTTCTTTCTTTTTTTCTCCCACCAATCGATTTTTAATCTTTATGGTATTAACATTTAGGGCAGTATCTGAAATACACAAACTATTAATAGAAACATTTTGTGGATGCTATATATTTATAAATCCATTTCCTACCTGCTAAGCTACTAATGACTGTAGGTGATGAAAGCATTTATTTGTAAGAAGTTTAATACTTCTTACTCCCACTGGTATTTATGATGCTGTCGTAGAAAAGTAATGCTCACCTTGTAGATTTAAAGAAATTTCTCTGTTTCAGTGAGTAAGGTAAACCACACATTAGTCTGCATATTGAATATATCTGAAGCTTAATTGCATCTCTTATATAGGAAGATGGTCAAACATAAGATTTGAAAATTAGTCATTGCAGTTTTTTTTCTCATTATGAAAGTAATATAAACTTATAGACACTTGAAAGTACAAACCAGGTATAAAAAAAAAACCAGAAGTCATTTTTTTTTTTAATTTTTAATTTTTTTTTTTTTTTTTTTTTTTTTTTGTTAGAGAGAGAGAGAGAGAGAGAGCGCACAGGCAGAGGCAGAGGGAGAAGCAGGCTCCCTGCCGAGCAAGGAGCCCGATGTGGGACTCGATCCCAGGATGCTGGGATCATGACCTGAGCCGAAGGCAGCCGCTTAACCAACTGAGCCACCCAGGCGTCCCCAGAAGTCATTCTTAATCTAGCAATAACCACTATTGTGTTTTGGAAATCTAGAAATAACCACTGATAGTATTTTGGGAATTATTTTCTGGGCTTTAAAAATATGCTGACACATAATTTATTTTTATAACAGATATTGAGTTCCCCCTGTATATCAGGCACATTGTTAGCATTAGGCTTTGGGGATGCAGACAAAACCAAGATAGATAAGATAGATATGGTTCCGTATCTTGTGTTCCTTACATTCTAAATTGGAATCACACCCAGGTTTTCACTTAACCATTGTGTGTTGAGTATTTCCCATCTCATTAAAGATTTTTGAAGAGCATGGTTTTAAATGGATATAAAATATCCCCTTGATGTATCATACGTTGCTTAAACATTATGACATCTGAAAACATTTCACATGTTTTTACTCATATTGCCTGAGATTCAGATCCTGGGCAGCTTAAAAACTAACCTGCCTGGGCAGGTAAGTAACTTCTCTGCACCATAGTCTTTTTCTCTCTACAATGGGGATAACAGTACTGAGGGTTAGAAATACCTGTGTAAGCACCTCCCAGGGCCAGATGCAGTGCATAAACTCAGAAAAATGGCAGATGGTGAATATTAATACTGCTGTCCCCACACTCTTGCCTAGAAACCTTGTTTGCGGGTGTTGGGAGAGGGTTGTGGGGTTACATTATATGTTTATGTAAGAATACAAAAAAAATGTTAGTAAGAAAAAAAAAAAACCTTGTTTGCATCCTTGAATATTCTTGTAGGAAAAATTCTTACTAGTGAAATTTTTGGGCAAAGGGCATGGCTCTTTTAAGACTCTTGTTAAAGTATGCAAAATTATTTTCTGGAAACCTTGACAGGTTAGGCAGAAGAGACAACAGATTTGCAGGATGTCTGCTCCTCATGCCTATGATCTTACAGCCTGACTTGTTTAAGCTGTTAATTGTGAGGAATTAGGATGTAATTGAATTACCTATCCAGAGTTAAGAGTTCTATATGTTTCTTCCACTGAAAATTTTAAATGGTATTTATTTTACCTGATTAACATGTCTGCAGATCAATAGTTCTTAAAATCTGTGTGCTTAAAAATCATCTGGGAATATTGTACAGAAAGGCAAACTCTGGGCTTATGCTGGAGATTCTGATTGTGTAGGCTGTAGGGTTGGTGTGGTGGTTGGAATCTGCATTTTGAGAAGAATCTCAGTGTGACTCTAGGTTGTGATCCTAGGGTTATACTTTGAGAAACATTGGCTACATGGTTTCTTGGTTATGGTCAAAATTAAAAAGATTCAGATCCTTATCTTTCTTTGATTTCCTTTGTCCTTGAAATACTTTCTCCATGTTAGACCATTTGAAGCATTTTAGTCTAGGAGCATAATTTATAACTGGCACAGCATTGTTTAGTGTCTTACATGGGACTTAGGAAGAGCCCAAACCTGTATATTCCTATAGGGGAATATATTATCTTTATTATTGTGCAGTAGGCTCAGAATAAATTTAATTTTTTTACAGATTCCCATTAAGTTAGATACCTACTTAAAAGGACATGTTTGTTATAGAAATTTTAAAAACAGTATGAAAGTTATAGAAATTTTAAAAACAGTATGAAGGAAACTTTTTAAGAATGAAAATAATCATCAGTAATCTCACTATCCTGATAGCTGTTTTCACTTTTCTGCTTTTAAATATAATCTTGACATACAGTCTTTGACTATTTGTATAGAGTTTATGTTCATACTATATCATTAGCTACTATTTTGTATTTAGTATTTTAATCTAATATATTAACTGTTTTTATGTATTTTTTAAAGAGTTATTTATTTTGGAAAGAGAGAGAGAGCCCTGGGGTGGGGAGGGACCCAAGGAGAGACAGAGTCTCAAGCAGACTTCCCACTGAGTAGGGAGTCTAACTTGGGGCTCCATCTCATGACCCTGAGATCATGACCAGAGCTGAAACCAAGAGTCATATGCTTCACTGACTGTGCCACCCAGGTGCCCGTTTATGTATTTCTAAGCAGTTTTCAAAAATAAAATTTTCCAGTTGAATAATAGTACATTTGGTCAAAAAATTTTTACAGTTAGACTATATTGTAGTAAATGTGAATTGTAGGTGGGTTTTTTTTTTTTTTTTTCTTCCCCTCCTTTGGAACTTTATTCTGAGGGGAAAATTTTGAGGAGTATGGTTACTGAAGAATGGTAGTGATTTTGAAAGCAGAAGCCAACTTTAATTATTTATATGAGACACTCTGCCGGTGCTTTAGTCGTGTTCAGTCATCCCCACCTTTCATGCAGCAATCTAGGAGATACCAGTGCTGTTGGGATCTGTATTGTACCAACAGAAAGGCTATAAACACTTTAAACTTGGGGAGTAGGTTTCTTTTTGGAATTCTTCATGGATCTAGACAGTACTTTTCTTCTCAAGGTTGTTGTAGAGTTTAAACTCTTATGCAGTGTGGAAATATACCAAATCGGGATCTAAGGTGTGAACTGTACTCCAGAATAGGTTAGTGTTTCTCTGGTTCCCTGCTGAAAGGCAGAGGAATGTGGTGGTAGGTACACAGTTGGTTTAGAATTCTTGGTGAGATTGTACATGTCCCAAAGCTCTGCCTTCTAGTAGCCTTGGTTAACTTTTCTGTTTTCTTCATGAAACAGGGATAATAATATCTCTCACTCAGGGCTGAAGTGAAGATGATATAGTAATGAATGTTAAGTTGGCTTACAGTTGGTTCCCTGTACATGGTCTATATGTTTCAAATTCATCTCCTATTCCTCTCTAACGTGTAGTCCAGTGCTGTGTTTATAGAATAAATGACCCATGGTGGAGCTGGATTAAAAACTGCCTATTTTGGGCTATGGACCTGGCACTGACTTCCTGGAATGGAGCTTTAAAGGTAGGACATATCCTTGGCCTAGAGAAATACCAACATTTCTGCCTTACCTAAGTAAGGCATAGTAATTGTCCACATGTAAGGTGGTCTTCCTTTACTTTTAGTCTAGGAGCTGTGTAGAATGTTGGACTACTAGTGATAGTAAATTAGTGCAGAGTTTTGAATGAGGATTATGCAAAATAATTGAAGTGAGGTACATGTTGAATAATTTGTATCTGTGTTTGATCTGGATTAGTTTTATACATTGAAATTTGCAAGTTTAGTATAATTAGTTAGTTATAGATACTGGATTATCTTTTTCTTATAAGAATACATCTCCAGATACTTGTTTAAATATGATTTTTGAAGCATCTCAGATAAGATACCATCTGTTCTTGTAATAAGTGGTCTTTTATGTTAGTTTGCTCATGAACACTAGGGTAGTCACTGACATATTTTTGGTTAGTAGGAAATAAACCATTCCTCTCAGAAGAGTGGGTAAACCAGGAGTCAGGCAACTTGAGTTCATGATCCAGCCTTGCCATTGACACTATATAAGTCATTTAACCTCCCAGGGTTTTGGATTAGATTTCCCTAAAATCTTTTCCAGTATTAGTATTCTGAGTTTTTTGTACAGTATATAATAAAAGCCCAATAATGCTTGGCTTGCAGTGGTGGAAGCTGACTGAGTTCATGTACATGAGCAGTTTGGGTAGGAATTTGCCTTTATGAGTACCACACATTAGCATTCACAACAGATGGGGGAGGAGGGTGGAATGAAGACAGTTGGAGTATCTTTGTTTGGAGGAGCAAGTACTCACAAGACAGCTGACTGTGAGCTCTGTTGGCATCTTGGCAGTTAGGTTTACAGTGTCTTGGGGGTTTGATGTTACCTAACTTAAGGTTTTCTTTTTTCTTTAATTTAAGGTTTTCTACAGTAATTGTACAGGAATGGCAATGCTAACCATAGTTGAAACTTGTTGGTGTTGACTTAACTGTGTTAGATGAACATAGGTGATTGTGTGCTTCCCTAAGTAGTGTCTTTTTGTAACATTTTCCTTTTTTCATATCATGGCAAGTTATCAAGCTTAATGTGCCAAGATTTAAACATGTCATATAAAATACCATTAGGGAAACATAGTAGGGAAATGTAATAATGTTCATTAGAGTAAAATCTCAATTAAAAAGGTAACTGTATGTCCAAAGTTTAAGTATTTTCAGAATTGTTTTAATTTCTTCTTCATTATTGAGAAGTAACACACTATTTACCTTGTATAGAGGACCATTGAAGCTTGTATTATGTGTTTTTTTAGTTGGTTCCTTTATCATATTCTGAGCTTTTTAAAGCAAAATCAATATTTTGGCAATAAATTGTTATCTTTTAAATTGCTTGATTATAATGATCTGATTTAAAAAGCCAGAAAAACGTTTAGCTTGAGTGTTGCCAGAGGACTCATATAAAGAAATGTTTATTTTAATCCAGGGGGAATGTTTTTCTTAATTATTTTTTAATATTGGTAAAGGAAACCCCAGCTTAGCATAGATATATAGAGGCTTTTTTGGGGGTGGAGGGGACAGCAGTTTATAATTTAGTAAACCATTGCTGGCAGTCATATTGTCACCTAAATAGAAAGCTGCCTTCAAAAATATACTTACTGTCAGTGAATGGACATCTGAGATGCCATTATTTATGAAAAGTACATTTGACTATGTCAAAACATTTAGGCTTGAGCAACAAAATATTATAAAAATGGATTTGAATTTGAAGGAAGATCTGCATAAATGATTAGCTTTCAAGCTTGTGAAAATTGTCTTTTATAATAAATCATTAGGAATAGTGAGGCCATCTGAAAAACCCAATGGGCAATTACTATGTTTGAAAAAAAATCATGAGGTCATATTATGGGACTTCACAAGTGAGTAAAGCCTTTTACCTGTAAGAGGAATACAGTCTAGTAGAATAGAGGAAACCCACCTATATTCAATAACAGAAAAGAAAGGGAAATCCCATGGAGTAAGGCCCTGCTTAAGTAATGTGCTTCTTAGCCTGGCATTGCCTACTTCTGTCTCTCAAGACTAAGACTTAGAACAGCTAGTTTATTTGAGAAATGCTCTTGAGAAGAGGAGGTGAGGGAATAAGGAGAGTCAAATGGGGAAGAAAAAAAACAAAGGCAATACAGTGATGCATTATTGACTTGGTTACCTCTGAGCGTGACAGCTATTTCTGGTAGTCACAGAGACTACATTCCTAAATTACCCATCTAAGACTCTAAAAGGAGAAGTATTTGTCTGTAAGTTTCTGTCTTTCAGGAAGAGGGTTGCCCCATGAGGTTTGCCTTCTCTGCACTTCTGGGTTACATATGTGTGACAGCTCTTGATGCTGCATGTATCTCATGAGTTCCCAGAGCACAAAGGGAAATGTCTTTTTGTTATAAGTTTGAGATGAGGTACTATTAGCACAGAATGGGTTGACACCTGCACAGAATCATTATGTCGCTTGACTGGAATCAGAGATGAAGTGTAGTGGAGGTGAGATAATGTGTAATATGGTCTGTATAATACAAAAGCTTTATATATTTTAAATGGAAAAAAAATTCAGAAAGAGAGAGAGAGACGTGGATGTCAATACCCTTTGTTCTAAATCAAAGAGTAGTCTTTACTCTAAATTGTTGATCATTGCTATTATGTATGTTTCCCTTGAGTTTGCTATGATGTGAGATTACAGAAATAAACTGGCCTTTGGTCAGAAAGATGGTAGAATAGAACACTCCAGAACTCACTCCCCTACAGAAACACTGACTTAATAATATACAGTCCAAAAAGCCATTATAGCAATGCCCAGGCAAGTGCAAAGGCAAGAACAGCTGCATTGAAATGGGTCAGAAAGGTGGTTTCATTTCATCTATATCAGACCCTCCTACAGGCCAGTAAAGCTAATAATTAAAAGGAAAAGCCCAATATGCTGTTTGTGCCTTGGAAGGAAAAGAGAATAGTGGAACATATATGCAATGTTCCAGGATTTTCTTGGAACAGGGAACTACCTGAAGAGTTTATTTATATTTTGTTGCTTGACATGGACTGCTGATAGGGAACCTGGTATACTTTGGATGCCTGGCTATTGAGAGCAAAAGAAGGCTCAGCAGCCTGTGATAGTGCCAGAGAACCTGCAGTACTGTAGATAGACATCAGAGGGAGAAAGAGACTAATGCTTCATGAAAAATAAACTGGAAAACTTCTTTAATTGGAAAATTATATAAGCTCAGAGAACATGTGTCCTTGTAAAAGTTTTGAAAGGCCCCCCAAATCTCTAGCCAGGCTGACTGATAAAAGTCTTCCAATACACAAAGCCAGTCCATAAAAACTGGGGGAGGTTTTTTTTTTTAATGCAAAAGTGACAACAACAACAACAAAATAGCAATTAACAAAGGGCACAACAAAACAGGGAAGCATGGCTCAATCAAAAGAACAAAATAACTTTGGGAGATGGAGAAGAGAAATGAGTTGGGGGAAATCGGAGGGGGAGACAAACCAAGAGAGACTGTGGACTCTGGGAAACAAACTGAGAGTTTTGGAGGGGGAGTGTGGGGGGTGGGGTGGTCCTGGTGGTGGGTATTATGGAGGGCATGTATTACATGGAGCACTGGGTGTGGTGCATAGGCATTGAATTTTGGAACACTGAAAAAAAGATTAAATTAAATTAAAAAATGGAAATAGGCTTCTAATTTGTAGCAGCTGATGACATTAGGATCAGTAAACTCATGAGTGCTTTTTGTATTAAAAAAAATCTTCAGAAACCAAACGTAAGTAATGGAGATTTATGAATTAATGGACAAAGAATTAAAAGTGAATTGTCTTAAACTCAGTGTGCTTCAGTAGATTAATTGAAAAAATTCAGTAGAGGGGATCAACAGCAGACTCGGTAAAGCAGAAGAAATAATCAGTGAACTTAAAGACAATTTATTTGAACCGATCACATCAGAGGAGTGAAAGGAAAAGAGATTAAGAAATGTGAAAAAAGTCTGAGGGACTTATGGGACACTGTCAGATGGTCCAATTTATACAATATGGGAGTCCTTGAAGAGAAGAGAGAGATGAGCGGGGAGTTTCTTTGAAGACACAATGGCAGGAAGCTTCCCGGATAAGGAAGGAAGAAACTTAAGATTCCAACTGGGTCCATCTAAAGAAGTCCCCACTGAGACACATAAAAAACCAAGAAATGGACCCTCAACCATATGGTTAACTAATCTTCAACAAAGCAGGAAAGAATATCTAATGGAAAAGAGACAGTCTCTTCAATAATTTATATTGGGAAAATTGGACAGCCACATGCAGAAGAATGCAACTGAACCAATCTCTTACACCATACACAAAAATAAACTCAAAATGGTAAAAGACTTAAACATGAGACAGGATTCCATCAAAATCCGGAGGAGAACATAGGCAGCAATCTCTTTGACATTGGCCACAGTAACTTCTTGCTAGAAACGTCTTCAAAAGCAAGAGAAACAAAAGCACAAATGAACTATTGGAACTTAATCAAGATTAAAGGCTTCTGCATGGCAAAGGAAACAATCAATAAAACGAAAAGGCAACCTGCAGAATGGGAGAAGATATTTGCAAGTGATGTTAACAGATAAAGGGCTGCTATCCAAAGATCTATAAAGAACTTACCAAACTCAACAACCAAAAACAACAAATCCAGTCAAGAAATGGGCAGAAGAAATGAGCAGACGTTTCTCCCAAGAAGACATGCAAATTTTCAACAAACATGAAAAAATGCTCCACATCACTTGGCATCAGGAAATACAAATCAGAACCACAATGAAATACCACCTTACACCAGTCAGAATGGCTTAAATTAACACGAAATGACAGATGTTGGTGAGGATGTGGAGAAAAGGGAACCCTCTTACTTTGCAGGTGGGAATGCAAGCTGGGACAGCCACTTTGGAAAACAGAATGGAGGTGCCTCAAAAAGTTAGAAAAACAACTACCTTATGACCCAGCAATTGCACTACTAGCAAGGTATTTACCCAAAGGATACAAATATAGTGATCCAAAGGGGCACCTGCACCTCCCAATGTTTATAGCAACAAGGTCCTCAATAGCCAAAATATGGAAAGAGCCCAAATGTCCATTGACAGATGAATGGATAAAGAAGATGCGGTGTGTGTGTGTGTGTGTGTGTGTGTGTGTGTGTGTATAATGGAATATTGCCAGCCATTAAAAAAAAAACCTTACCATTTGCATGGATCAAGCTAAACAGTATTATCCTAAGTGAAATAAGTCAGTCAGAGAAAGACAATTATATGACTTCATTCATATGCAGAATTTAAGAAGCAAAACAGGATCATAGGATAAGGGTGGAAAAATAAGATGAAATCAGAGGGGGAGACAAACCGTAAGAGATTCTTAACTACAAGAAGCAAACTGAGGGTTGCTGGAGGGGAGGTGGTTAGGGGGATGGGGAAACTGGGTGATGGGCATTAAGGAGGGCAGTTGGCGTAAGGAGCACTGGGTGTTATATGCAGGGAATGAATCACTAAATTCTACCTCTGAAACTAATAATACATTATATGTTAATTGAATTTAAATTAAAAAAAGGACACATTATAATCTATCAAAAGTCAGGACAATCTTGAGAGCAGCAAGAGAAAAACAACTTGTTATATATAAGGATACTCCCATATTATTATTCACAGGTTTCTCAGCAGAAATATTACAAAAGGGAGTGGGATAATATGTACAAAGTGCTAAAAGAAAAAAGAAAAAAAAACTGTCAACCAAGAATCCTATATCTGGCAAGATATAGTATCTTGCCAGATATAGGGACAACATACCTATAAGACATACAGAAATCAGTTGACAAAATGGCAATAGTAAGTCCTTCCCTATCAGCAATTATTTTAAATATAAACAGATAAAACTCCCCAATCAAAGGACATAGAGTAGCTGAATGGATCAAAAAAAAAATGGCCAACCCCATTTTTGGCCCCCCAAATGGCCAACTATATGTTGTCTGTAAGGGGCTCACTTTAGGTATAAAGAATACACAGGCTGAAAGTGAAAGGAAGGGAAAAGATATTTCATTGCAAATGGAAGCTGAAAGAGAGTAGGGGTGACACTTACATCAGACAAAATAAACTTTAAGTCAAAAACTGCTACAAGAGACAAAGAACATGATCATATACTGATAAAAGGCTCAGTTCACCAAGAAGATGTAATGGTTGTATGTACCTAATAGCAGAGCACCCAGTTTGGGAAGCAAATATTACATTGACAGAACTGAAGGGAGAAATAGACATAATAATAGTGGGAGATTTCAACACCTCCCTTTCAGTAAGGAGGTCAACCAGAGAGAAGTTTAGCAAGGGAACAGAATTTGAACAGTGTGATAGACCAGTTGGAACACTCCACCCAACAACAGCAGAATACACATTTTTCTCAAGTGTACATGGAACATTCTCTAGGATCACATGTTAGGCCATAAAAGTATTCTTAACAAATTTAAGAAGATTGAAATCATACCAGATATCTTTTCTAAACACAGTGGAATGAAACTAAAGATCTATAGCAAAAAGGAAAACTGGAAAATTCACAGATGTGTGAAAATTACACAACACATTCCTGAACAGTCAATAGGTCAAAGGAGAAAACACAGGGGAAATTAGAAAATATCTTGAGACAAATGAAAGGAAAAGATAAACTGTGGGATGCAGGAAAAGCGGTACTAAAAGGAAAGTTTATAGTGGCAAATGCCTATTAAAGAAAGAACAGATTTCTTTTTTTTTTCTTTAAGCTTTTTTATTTAAACATATAATGTAACCCCACCACCCTCTCCCAACCCCTCTCCCCGACCCCACCCCCCTCAGTTTATGACATTAAGAGTCTCTTGGTTTGTCTCCCTCCCGATTCCATCTTGTTTCATTTTTTCTTTTCCTACCACCTTAACCCCCACCCCCGTTGCATCTCCACTTCCTCATATCAGGGAGATCATGTGATAGTTGTCTTTCTCCAGTTGACTTATTTCGCTAAGCATAATACGCTCTAGTTCCATCCATGTCGTCGCAAATGGTAAGATTTCATTTCTTTTGATGACTGCATAGTATTCCATTGTATATATATACCACTCTTCTTTATCCATTCATCTGTTGATGGACATCTAGGTTCTTTCCATAACTTGGCTATTGTGGACATTGCTGCTATAAACATTCGGGTACACGTGCCCCTTCGGATCACTATGTTTGTATCTCTAGGGTAAATACCCAGTAGTGCAATTGCTGGGTCATAAGGTAGCTCTATCTTCAATTTTTTGAGGAACCTCCATGCTGTTTTCCAGAGTGGTTGCACCAGCTTGCATTCCCACCAACAGTGGAGGAGGGTTCCCCTTTCTCCACATCCTCGCCAGCATCTGTCATTTCCTGACTTGTTCATTTTAGCCATTCTGACTGGTGTGAGGTGGTGTCTCATTGTGGTTTTGATTTGTATTTCCCTGATGCCCAGTGATGTGGAGCACTTTTTCATGTGTCTGTTGGCCATCTGGAGGTCTTCTTTGCAGAAATGTCTGTTCATGTCCTCTGCCCATTTCTTGATTGGATTATTTGTTCTTTGGGTGTTGACTTTGCTAAGCTCTTTATAGATTTTGGATACTAGCCCTTTATCTGATATGTTGTTTGCAAATATCTTTTCCCACTCTGTCAGTTGTCTTTTGGTTTTGTTGACTGTTTCCTTTGCTGTGCAAAAGCTTTTGATCTTGATGAAGTCCCAATA
>ML102681.1:23698-39088 GCA_003697995.1 Taxidea taxus jeffersonii
TTGGACAGACCCTTTGAGTATGATGAAGTGTCCTTCCTCATCTCTTATTATAGTCTTTGGCTTAAAATCTAATTGATCTGATATAAGGATTGCCACCCCAGCTTTCTTCTGATGTCCATTAGCATGGTAAATTGTTTTCCACCCCCTCACTTTCAATCTGGAGGTGTCTTCAGGTCTAAAATGAGTTTCTTGTAGGCAGCATATTGATGGGTTTTGTTTTTTTATCCATTCTGAAACCCTGTGTCTTTTGATTGGGGCATTTAGCCCATTTACATTCAGGGTAACTATTGAGAGATATGAATTTAGTGCCATTGTATTGCCTGTAAGGTGATTGTTACTGTATATTGTCTCTGTTCCTTTCTGATAATACTTTTAGGGTCTCTCTTTGCTTAGAGGACCCCTTTCAATATTTCCTGTAGAGCTGGTTTGGTGTTTACAAATTATTTCAGTTTTTGTTTGTACTGGGAGCTTTTTATCTCTCCTTCTATTTTCAATGATAACCTAGCTGGATAAAGTATTCTTGGCTGCATGTTTTTCTCGTTTAGTGCTCTGAATATATCATGCCAGTTCTTTCTGGCCTGCCAGGTCTCTGTGGATAAGTCTGCTGCCAATGTAATATTTTTACCATTGTATGTTACAGACTTCTCGTCCTGTTCTGCTTTCAGAATTTTCTCTTTGTCACTAAAACTTGTAAATTTTACTATTAGTAGATGGGGTGTGGACCTATTCCTATTGATTTTGAGGGGGATTCTCTGCACCTCCTGGATTTTGTTGCTTGTTCCCTTTGCTATATTAGGGAAATTCTCTACAACAATTCTCTCCAATATACCTTCTGCTCCTCTTTTTCTTTCTTCTTCTGGAATCCCAATTATTCTAATGTTGTTTCGTCTTATGGTATCATTTATCTCTCGAATTCTCCCCTCGTGATCCAGTAGTTGTTTGTTTCTCTTTTGCTCAGCTTCTTTATTCTTTGTCATTTGGTCTTCTATATCACTAATTCTTTCTTCTGTCTCATTTATCCTAGCAGTAAGAGCCTCCATTTTTGATTGCACCTCATTAATAGCTTTTTTTAAATTTCAACTTGATTAGATTTTAGTTCTTTTATTTCTCCAGAAAGGGCTTTTATTTCTCTGGACAGGGTTTCTCTAATATCTTCCATGCCTTTTTCGAGCCTGGCTAGAACCTTGAGAATCGTCGTCCTGAATTCCAGATCTGACATATTACCAATGTCTGGATTGATTAGGTCCCTAGCCTTCGGTATTGCCTCCTGTTCTTTTTTTTGTGGTGAGTTCTCCTTGTTAAGTGAACTTGGTCTTGGCTGGATTTCTTGTTGATCTTCTGGGGGAGGGGCCTGTTGTAGTGATTTTCAAGTGTCTCTGCCCCAGGCGGAATTACACCTCCCTTACCAGGGGCCGGGCTAAGTAATCCTCTCAGGTTCGCTTTCGGGAGCTTTTGTTCCCTGAACGCTTTCCGTAGAGTTCCGGAGGATGAGAATGAAAATGGCGGCCTCCTATTCTCTGGCTTGGAGGAGCCAAGAGCTAGGGGACCCAGTCTTCAGTGCACCTTCAGAGAAAAGTGCGTAATCACTCCCGTCTCCCCAGCCTCTAGCCGTGCTTGGAGAAAATCGTGCGCAATCAGTCCCGTCTCACTGGCTTCTGGCTGTGCTCCGAGGTCACCCAGCCTGTGACCAAGCATCTCTGTCTCTGGCAGAGTCCCACCTGGTGTCTCCAAACCCCGTAGATCTCTGAGCTCTCCCAGGTTGGAGTCTCCCCGGATCTTGTGGGGACCCCTCGCACAGAGCACCGGCCAGTGTCACTGACCATGGCTCTAGGAAACCCCGAGTTGAGAGCTCACTCCTCGGCTCTGTCTCCGCAGCCGGTTTCCCCACTCTAATACCTGTGAGCTCTGTGACACTCAGACACCCCCGATCCTTCTGTGACCCCGCGGGACCTGAGTCCGCGCTGTCCCCGTGAGGTCTTCACCCCAGTTTAGCCTCTGGAGCGATGTCCGTCCATGGAGCAGACTTTTAAAAGTCCTGATTTTGTGCTCCGTGGTTCCGCCTCTCGCCAGGAGCCGGCCCCTCCCCCTGGGGTCTATCTTCCCATCGCGTTGGATTCACTTCTCCGCTGGTCCTGCCTTTTAGAAAGTGGTCGATTTTCTTTTTGTAGAATTGTTGTTTTTCTTCTCTTCAATCTCCTGTTGGATTTGTAGGTGTTCGGAATGGTTTGATAGGCTATCTAGCTGATCTCCTGCTGCCTGATGTCGTCTCAGCCTGCTACTTCTCCACCATCTTGACTCCTCCCTAACTGCAAGAAAGAACACATTTCAAATTGACAGACAACTCAGAACTAGAAAAAGAATGAACTAACTAAACCCACATTTATCAAAAGGAATGAAATAGTAAATATTGGAAGCAGAAATCAATGATATAGGGAATATAAAAAGAACAGAAAAAAATCAGTGTCATGAAGAGTGGATTCTTTGGAAAGATGAATGAAATTAAGAAGTTGTTACCTGGACTATGAATAAAAGGAGTCTCAAAAAACAAAAATCAGAAATGAAAGAGGAGATATTACAAGTGATGCCATAGAAATAAAAAAGATCATACAGGACATGTATGTGAACATTTATATGCCAAAAAAATTGGATAACCTAGAAGAAATGGGTAAGTTTAGAAAAATATATGACCTACCAAGACTGAATCTGAAGAGATTAAAAAAAAAAAATCTGAACAGAGCCTTAACTAGTAAGGAGATTGAATCAGAAATAACCTTCCAACAACAAAAAGCCCAAAACTGGATGGCTTCCCTGGAGAATGACACCAAACATTTAACAAAGGATTGAATCTAGTTCTTCATCTCTTCCTAAAATTTGAGGAGGATGGAACACTTCTAAACTCATGCTATGAGGCCCCCTGATGCTAAAATCAAAGATACTAAAAGAAAACTACAGACCAGTATCCCTAATGAATACTGATGCAAAGATCCTCAACAAAATATTAGGAAACTAAATTCAGTAGCACATTAAAAGGATTATATATCATGTCCAAGTTAGATTTATTTCTGGAATGCAAGAATGGCTTAACAGGTAAAAATCAATCCATGTAATATACCACATGAAGAGAATGAAGGACAAAACCCACAGGACTCAGGTAGTAAAAAACATTTGGCAATATTCATCATCTTTTCATGATAAAAACATTCCATAAACTGAGAATTAGGGGCACCTGTGTGGCTCAGTGGGTTAAGCCTCTCCCTTCGGTTCAGGTCATGATCTCAGTGTCGTGGGATCGAGCCCCGTATCGGGCTCTCTGCTAAGTGGGGAGCATGCTTCCCCCTCTCTCTTTGCTTGCCTCTCTGCCTACTTGTGATCTCTTTCTGTCAAATACATAAATAAAATCTTTAAAAAAAACAAACTGAGAATTACCTCAATGTAAGGAAGGGCAAATACAAAAAGCACAGCTAACATCACTCAGTGGTGAAAAACTGAGTTTTTCCTCTAATGTCTGGATGCTCATTCTTACCACTTCTATTCAATAAGGTACTGAAAGTCCTAGCCAGAACAGTCAGGTAGAGAAAAAGAAATAAAAGGGCATCCAACTAGGAAAGGAAGAGGTAAAATTATTTGCAGATGGCATGATCTTGTATGTAGAAATCACTAAGGATTCCACACACACAAAAACTGTTAGAATAAGCAATTTCAGCAAAGTTTTAGGATACAGAATGAACACACAAAAGTAAATTGCATTTCTGTACAATGACCAATCTAAATAAGAAAATAATCCCAAAAATAGTAGCATCAAAAAGAATAAAATACTTAGGAGATAAACTTAACTGAGGAGATGAAAGGTGTGGATATTGAGAACTACAAAACATTGGTGAGAGAAATGAAAGAAGACACAAATAAGTGGAAGGGTATTATGGTTGGAAGACTTAGTACGATTAAAATGCCCTACTACACAAAGTGATCTACAGATTCACTGTAAACGCTATCAGTATTTCCAGTAGTACAGTTGCTGGGTCGTAGGGTAGCTTTATTTTTAACTTTTTGAGGTACCTCCACACTGTTTCCCAAAGTGGTTGTACCAACTCACATTCCTGCCAACAGTGTAAGAGGGTTCCCATTCTCCACAACCTCTCCAACATTTGTTGTTTCTTGTCTTGTCAATTTTTTCCATTCTGCCTGGTATAAGGTGGTATCTCAATGTGGCTTTGACTTGAATTTCCCTGATGGCTAATGATGATAAGCATATTTTCATGTGTCTGTTAGCCATGGGTATGTCTTCTTTGGAGAAGTGTCTGCTCGTGTCTTCTGCCCAGTTTTTGACTTGATTATTGGTTTTTCAGGTGTTGAGTGTGAGAAGTTCTTTATAGATATTGGATATCAGCACTTTGTCTATAGTGTTGTTTGCAAGTATCTTCTCCCATTCTGTAGGTTGCCTCTTTGTTTTGTTGACTGTTTCTTTTGCTGTAAGGAAGCTTTTTATCTTGAAGAAGTCCTAAAAGTTCATTTTTTGCTTTTGTTTCCTTTGCCTTTGGAGATGTGTCTTGAAAGAAGTTGCTATGGCCAGTGTCGAAGAGGTTACTGCCTGTGTTCTCCTCTAGGATTTTGATGGATTCTTGTCTCACATTGAAGTCTTTCATCCATTTTGAGTTTATCTTGTGTATGGTGTAAGAGAATAGTCGAGTTTCAGTCTTCTATACATAGCTGTCCAATTTTTCCAGCACCATTTATTGAAGAGACTGTCGTTTTTTCCATTGGATACTTTTTTCCTGCTTTGTTGAAGATTATTTGACCATAGAGTTGAGGATCTATATCTGGCTTCTCTATTCTGTTCCATTGATCTATATGTCTATTTTTGTTCCAGTACCATGCTGTCTTTATGATCACAGATTTGTAATATAGCTTGAAATCAGGCAACATGATACCCCTACCTTTGTTTTTCTTTCTCAGCCATCAGAAAGGATGAATACCCAACATTTGCATCAACATGGATGGAACTGGAAGAGATTATGCTAAGTGAAATAAATCAAGCAGAGAAAGTAGTTATCTCAAAGGAATATCAGGGAGGACATTAGAAGAAAAAAGGCAAAAATGAAGGGGTGGGGAAATCAGAGGGGGAGACGAACCATGAGACACCGTGGACTCTGGGAAACAAACTGAGGGTTTTAGAGGGGAGGGAGATGGGGTAGCCTGGTGATGGGTATTAAGGAGGGCACATAATGCATGGAGCACTGGGTGTTACATGCAAACAACAGGTCATGGAACACTATGTCAAAGACCAATGTTGTACTGTATAGTGACTAACATAATATAATAAAAAAATAAAATTGTGGGGAAAAAATCTCAATGTCATGTTAGCAGAAATAAAAAAAAAAACTGAAATTCATAAGGAATCTTAAAGGGCCCCAAGTCGTGAAATCAGTCTTGAGGAAGAACAAAGTTGGAGGCCTCACATTTTCTGACTTCAAAACATATTATAAAACCACAGTATTCAAAAAGTATGATACTGGCATAAAGATAGATATATAGACCAAAAGAACGCAACAGAGAACCCAGAAATAAACTTCTCTTATATGGTCAGAGATCTTTGACAAAGGTGCCAATGCTATACCATGGGAAAAGTTAGTCTCTTCAACAAATAGTGTTAGGAAAACTAGAGATCCACAGGCAAAAGAATTAAGTTTGGACCCTTACCTTATCCCATATACAAAAATTAGCCCAAAATGTTCAAAGACCTAAATGTAGGGCCTGGAACTATGAAAATCCTAGAAGAAACATAGCAGAAGGGCTTCATGTCACTGGGTTTATCAGTTATTTTTGGATATAACACAAAAAGCATAGGCACCACAAGCAATAATAGACAAATGGTATGACATCAAACTTAAAAACTTCTGGGCAGCAGAGGAAACAACCAACAGGCAACCTACAGAAAAGGAGAAAATATTTGTAAACTATGTATCTGATAAGGGATTAATACCCACATTATAGAATTCCTAAACTTAGTAAGAAAAACAAATTACAAAATTGATTATGGTTTTGAATAGTCATTGCTCCAAATGACCAACAAATACGAAAAGATGCTCAACCTCAAATGATCATTAAGAAAATGCAATTACTCTATGTTGGCTAATTGAATCTAAATAAAAATAAAAGTAAAAAAAAAAAAAAAGAAAATGCAGTTTAGAACCATAATGAAATATCACCTCACAGCCATTAGGATGGCCATTATCCAAAAACTAGAAAATAGCAAATGTTGGCAAGGATGTGGAAAAATTGGAGACCTCGTGCACTGTTGGTGGGGATGTAAAATGGCTCAGCTGCTATGGATAATAGTATGATGTTTCCTTGACAAAAATGAAGTTATATATGATCCAGCAGTCCTACTTCTGAATATATATCCAAAAGAATTGAAAATATCCATTCAAAGAGATAGCTGTACTCTCATGTTCATTGGAGCATTATTCACAGTAGCCAAAAGGTGGAAGCAACTTAAATGTCCATCAGTCAATTAATGGAGAAAGAAAGTGTGTGTGTGTCACATACACACACACACCTGAATGTTATGCAGCCTTAAAGAGGAAGAAATCTTGTCATTTGCTACAATAGGAACGAACCTTGAGAACATTATGCTAAGTGGAAAGTAAAATAAGCCAGTCACAGAAAGACAAATACTGCATAATTCCACTTATATGAGGTATCTGAAATAGTCAAACTCTTAGAAACAGAAAGTAGAATGGTGATACCAGGTGATGGGGGGAATTGAAAAGGGGAGTCTGCTCAGTTTTTATAGAGTTTCAGTTTTGCAAGAGGAAAAACTTCTAGAGATCTGTTGCACAACAGTGTGCATATAATTAACATTATAGTACTGTTCAGTTAAAAATAGTTAAGATGGTAACTGTTACATATTTTTTTACTAAAATAAAAGCCAAAAAAGAAAAAAAAATCCTATGCATTGTCCTCTGATTTTTTACCCGACAGGACAGATTTGCCTTAGGTAAACCTTTATGAACAGTCATGATCTTTTAACCCACTGAGCCACCCAGGCGCCCAGTCATGATCTTTTAAAAAATGTTTAAAAGTTGTAAAAGAGAAAGAGCAAAGGCACTTGAAAAATCATACTAGTTCTTTATCTTTGTTAATTGTTTAAAAAAAGAGAGCACTTTCTGTATTTCATAAGGCCGAAAGCACTCATCCATTGAAACCTGAACCGTGAGTATTTCCTTCTGAGAGATGCATAAAAATAAGTCGGCAAGAAGGCAAGAAGGCAAGAAGGCGGTAACTGGAACCTCGTCGTAGCATTTACATTTGGTGTTAACATGCACACACAGGAAACAGGATTCAGTTATTTTCAAGCTCTCAAATCCAAAATGTGCTGAATAGATATTTCTTTTTAATAATAAATACACAAAATGGATTTGTGTGATTTGAAGTTTAAAATAAATGTTCTTGCATTCCATAGTTAACAATTGTAACAATATCACTTTCTCAAGTTCCCGTATTTTTAAAGTGGACTATCATGGTTTGGCTCAGCTACTAAATTAAATTATTGCTGGCTTGCACATTCCTATTGGTTACACTATAATCTTTACCTCCATTGGAAAATATGCCCTATTTTCAGTGTTTATTTCAGGGTTCTTGGCTTGCAATATCTATTTAGCAACAAGGCATTGATTTGTATGTGTGATCTGTTGTAAGCATCTAGAAAGAAAAGGAAGAGAAATGTGTTATACTGTGTTACAAATACACATCAAAGTAATGTAAAAAACATTTAGTGTAATTATTTTCTTAATAATTGATAAGAATGGTTCTAGTTATATACATATGTACATATACATAATGTGTATACATACATATATCACACATATACATATGTGTATATATGTTACGGATTGAATTGTGTTCACCCAAAGTTAATATTTTGGAAATCTAACCCCCAATATGTTAGAAAGTGACCAAAAATAGGTCACTTGTAAACCAAAATAGGGTCTTGTAAACCAAAAATAGGGTCTTTATAGGTAATCAAATTAGAGTGAAGTCATCACCGTAATCCAGTGTGACTGGTGTACTATGAAAAAGGGGAAATTTAGACACACACACACAATAGTAGAGGGAAGATATTGTGAAGAGCCTCATAGCTCTCAGAAGAAACCAATCCAGCAGTACCTTGATTTTGGACTTGTAGTCTCTAGAACTGGTGACAGTAAATTTCTGGTGTTTAAGTCACCCAGTTTGTGGTACTTAGCTATGGAAGTATCAACAAATTAATGCAATATATTTTTCTGTTGTACAACTCAAGATACACTCATTTAGCTGAAGCACAGGTCTTAAAACAGTTTAACATTTTTTACTTAGTATCTCGTAAGCACTCTTAAGAAATTAAGGTTGGCTATGATAATGCAGCAGTTAGATTTGAAAAGTAGATCCAGGACTTCTGACCCTATGTTGCAGAAATATAAATCAGACCTTTTCTTATTCAGGAGTTTGAGTTTGTGCAATTTTAAGCAGTACCAGCGTCCACCAGGGACCTAATAGTTTAGAGAGGCAGAATCAGAAACAAACTTCACTCTAACCCAGCCTCAAAAAAACAAAAAATTCAAAACCAAAAACTGAAACAAACCCTTAGAATTACACATATTAGAATTAAGTTTTCTGGAGATTAGAAGTAGATGTCTTTGAGACCAGTTTTTCCACTGCCCTCAGCTATAAGTCCCTTTTTATTGTGCTCATATTATTATGAGAACGGTACCAAGGGGTGACCTTAAGTTCAGTGCTTGGAGAAGTAGAAGAAGAAGCTGTCTGCCTCTGCATACCCTGGAATACCCAGTTGTTCTGCTGCATATCTGAGTAAACCCACACCTGAGTTTACTATGCGCAGCTGACGCAGGAACACATCAGGGTTCCCCAAACCCTGGGAAAAACTGGAGATAGTGATTGAGAAGGAAGCTATTATATTATATTTTATTTTTTTAAAAATATTTTTATTTATTTACTTGACAAACAGAGATCACAAGTAGGCAGAAAGGCAGGCAGGGAGGAAGGGAAGCAGGCTCCCTGCTGAGCAGAGATCGGATGCAGGGCTCCATCCCGGGACCCCCGGATCATGACCTGAGCTGAATGCAGAGATTTTGAGCCACCCAGGCGCACCCAAGAAAGCTATTTTAAAATGTTAGATGTTTTTGTTTGTTGCTTTTGGAGGTTGGGAGAGGTTAATTTTGGGGTGAAAAAGTTCTCTATCTACTTGAATTTTGTAGACTAAGATAGTGAAGGCTGTTAAACTGGCATGACCAGTGATTTTCACAGTAATTTTTAATTAAAAAAACAAAAACTGTATTATACAAAGCTGGCATTCTTTAAATCCTGTTATTGGCTGTTTAAGTTGTCCAGTATTCCAGAAACTCAAAATATACCAAGGTATATGCTTTAAAAAGTGTTACATTGGGGCGCCTGGGTGGCTCAGTGGGTTGAGGCCTCTGCCTTCGGCTCGGGTCATGGTCCCGGGGTCTTGGGATCGAGCCCCACGTTGGGCTCTCTGCTCATCAGGGAGCCTGCTTCCCTTCCTCTCTCTCTGCCTGCCTCTCTGCCTACTTGTGATCTCTCTCTGTCAGATAGATAAATAAAATATAAAAAAAAAGTGTTACATTGATGTTTAATATAAAACTGTAAAGTTTTTGGAGTAATGAAGAATCCAAACCTTTTAGAGAAATTGGTAAAATTTTATTATCTATTCCAAACAATGAATATTATGTTTAGGAAATAACTAATCAAGGGATGTTATTTTATTTATTGTGCTTATGAATTTGAGAATTTTGTGACAGTTTATTTTTGGGATAGAATTAGTCTGTTACCACTACGAATGCCCTTTTCAAGTACATATGCTTTTTGTGTTTCTATTATGATTAATTCCATTCTAACATTTTCAAACCCACAGTTTTTAGTTATGAAATAATTGAGTCAGTTCAGAGTAATTTTCTTTTTTTTATTTAAAAAATTTTTTAAAAGATTTTATTTATTTATTTGACACAGAGATTACAAATAGGCAGAGAGGCAGGCAGAGAGAGAGAGAGGAGGAAGCAGGCTCCCCGCTGAGCAGAGAGCCCGATGTGGGGCTTGATCCCAGGACCCTGGAATCATGACCTGAGCTGAAGGCAGAGGCTTTAACCCACTGAGCCACCCAGGCACCCCCAGAGTAATTTTCTATTTTTGTTTTTAACATTTTAAATTGTGAAGTATAACACCGATACAACAAATGTAGCAGAAATAAACAGTGAATTATTTATACCACTCAGGTCAAGAAAGAAAATACTGTCAGCACCCTAGAAGCACTCTCTTCATGCCTATTCCTCACCTTTAAAAGTCACAGCTCTTCTCTTTTTTCTCGTAGTATTTGTCTTAGTTTGCCATCCCTATGATACCTTGTTGGGTTTTACCTTCTTTTAAACTCTATGTAATTATGCAGTATAGAACCTGTTAAGTCTGGCTTTTCTCCCTCAAAATTGAAATACATCCATATTGTATATAAGTACGGTTTTCATTACTGAATATTTTCTATGGTATGAACTTACCATAGTTTATCCTTTCTACTCTGATAATCTTACCTTTAAACTGGAGCATTTAGTTTCATGAATATTTGATGTAATTATCAATATAGTTGGATTTAGATCTATAACTTTGTTATGTGTTTTTTGTTTGTCTCACTTTTTTTTTTTTTAAAGATTTTATTTATTTATTTGACAGAGATCACAAGTAGGCAGAGAGGCAGGCAGAGAGAGAGGAGGAAGCAGGCTCTCCGCCGAGCAGAGAGCCCGACGTGGGGCTCCATTTCAGGACCCTGGAATCATGGCCTGAGCCGAAGGCAGAGGCTTTAACCCACAGAGCCACCCAGGCGCCCCTGTCTCACTGTTTTTATTTTACTCTTATTTTAATTTTGATAGATTTTTGTTTTATTGTTTATTTTTTAAGATTTTATTTATTTGAGAGAAAGTGAGAGAGAGGGAACAGGAGCAGAGAGAGGGGCAGAGAGAGAAGTAGACTTCCTGCTGAGCAGGGAGCCCTATGTGGGGCTCTAATCCAGGGGATTATGACCTGAGACCAAGGCAGATGCTTAACTGACTGAACCACCCAGGCATCCCAGATTTTCATGTTTTATAGCAGTTTTAGATTCACAGCACAACTGATTAGAGGGTTAAGAGATTTTTCATTTTCCTGTCCCCATACATACATAGTCATTATCAGCCTCTCCCACCAGAGTGATAATCGGTTCCAGTTACTGAACCTGTATGGACACATCACCATCTCACGAAGTCCATAGTTACATTAGGGCTCACTCTTGGTGTTGTACATTTTGTGGGTGTGGACAGATGCATAATGGCACGTTCTTTGGTTTTTCCTATCCAGTCTTATTTTGGGTTAACTGATGATTTATAAAATTTCTGCCTAACTTATCTAGTGTTTTTTTAACAATAGCTTTTAAAAAAATGTAAATGCTTGCTGCTAAAATAAAAAAAATGTAAATGGATAAAATTGTTGAACAAATAGGATTACATTATACATCCTCAGGTTGTCACAACCTATTAAGAATTATTATTTACTGCTTTATGTGAAAGGAAAGCCCGTGCAACCATACAGGTTCATTTACCACCGTCGTCCATCCTTTATGATGTGGTTTCCATATGTATTATGTTTACTTACATTATAAAACCCACAGTACAATGGTGTAGTTTTTTGTTTAAGTTTTCATTTTAATTCCAGTTAGTTAACATATGGTGTTATATTAGTTTCAGGTGTACAGTATAGTGATTCAACAATTCCATATATCACCTGGTGCTCCTCATGACAAGTGCACCCCTTGATCCCCTTTACTTATTTTACCCATCCCCCCACCCCTGCCCCCTCTGGTAACCAACAGCTCTATAGTTAAGAATCTGTTTCCAGGTTTCTTTCTTTCCTTTTGCTTGTTTGTTTTGTTTCTTAAATTCCATATGTGAGCAAAATCATGTGGTATTTGGCTTTCTCTGACTGACTTATTTCGCTTACCTTTGTACTTTCTAGCTCCATCCATTCATTGCAAATGGCAAGATTTCATTTTTTTTTAATGGCTGAATAATATTCCTATGTATATATATTCCATCTTCTTTAGCCATTCATCGGTCAGTGGACACTTGGGCTGCTTCCATATCTTGGCTATTATAAATGATGCTGCTGTAAACTTGGGGGTGCGTATCCCTTTGAATTAATGTTTTGTATTCTTTGGGCAAATACCTAGTAGTGCATTGCTGGATCATAGGGTAGTTCCATACTGTTTTCCAGAATGGCTGCACCAGTTTGTATTCCTACCAACAGTGCAAGAGGGTTACTTTTTCTCTACATCCTCGCCAACATCTGTTTCTTGTGTTGTTGATTTTAGCTCTTCTGACCCGTGTGAAGTGATACATTTTTATAGTTTTGGTTTGTATTTCCCTGATGGTGAGTGATGATGAGCATCTTTTCATGTGTCTGTTGGCCATCTGGATGTCTTCTTTGGAGAAATGTCTATTCAGTCTTCTGCCCATTTTTTAATTGATTTTTGGGGTTGAGTTTTATAACATCTTTATCTGTTTTGGTTACTAACTCTGGATCAGATATGTTATTTGCCAGTGTTTTCAGTAGGTTGCCTTTTAGTTTTGTTGTTTCCTTGCTGTGCAGGAGCTTTTTATTTTTCTGTGGTCCTAATAGTTTATTTTTGCTTTTGTTTCCCTTGCCTCAAGGGACTTAGCCAGAAAAAGTTGCTATAGCCAATGTCAAATAAGTTACTACCTGTGTTCTCCTGTAGGATTTTAATGGTTTCATGTCTCACATTTAGGTCTTTAATTCATTTTGAATTATTTTTGTGTATGGTGTAAGAAAATAGTGCATTTTCTGGATTCCTGTTGTGACAACTTAATGGATGTCAGGATTCTGTTTTATAGCTGAAGAGAATGGAGGCCATTAGGCTTTTTTTTTCAGGTGGTGGCCTTAGGACATGAGTAGCATATTAAAAGTTGCAACTTGTGGTCCCAGACATTTCACTTATTTAATTGAATTAATTGCTCCAGCATTGCTTTGTGTGGTTTCAGGGACAGAATTGACCTCCCAGGTAGTTAAAAAGTAGAGTAATCAGTAATCCTGGCAGGAGTCCTAGAAATCTCAGTATAAATAGGCCAATTTTCTCTTCTGATCATCAAGATCGAAAAGGGGAAGTTGAGGTCTAGGTAATGAGATTCTCTGTATGTGAAGTCAGTTAATTTTCAGTGAGTAGATCAGTATTTTCATCTCTTACGGTAATGATTAGCAACTTTTGTTAAGGGAAGTTTCAGTGAGTGCTTGAAAAATATGGGTCAGTGAGGTCTCTCATGTGAAACTCAGTGTTGGCCTGGCATCTCTGGAACTCAAGTTATGGCCAAATGGTTTGGCCTCTGTTAAACAGTTTTAATCATTAAATGGAAATGGATAAAATTGGTGAACAAATACAGTGGCTTCAAAGCTCTGATTTGGTTTTTAAATAGCCCCTAACTTTGGTTGGAGGAGAGTCAAGTGAAATATTTCACCACTGGAGTTATCACTAAAGAGAATCAGTTCTCTTTAGGTGCTAATTTCTCTAACCATGGTGTTCTACACTAAGGATCAAAACTGTCATCCCCAGTTAGGTAGCATTTGGATGGAGAAATAATAACAAATTATATATTTTAAAAAATGTCTTCCGCTTATTTGTTTAGTTATGGTTATTTAGATAATTTATAAATGATAGAACGAGAAAGTTTATTTGTAAGGCTGTGGAACTTCTATTTAGATGTATTGGGGGATGGTTAATATTATGACAAACTATTACCTTGGGATGAACATTATACCTCCCTGGTTGTGTTCAAAATGCATCTCTTATTGCTGAATGGAAAGCCTTGATTCTGTCTGATTTTATTAGTATACGTGTATGCATGCAAGGTAGAAAAAGATTAATTTTACTCATTTGCAGCTTCTCAAATTCTGAAATTGCATTACTAGATCTAAAATATTATAATAGTTTGGTGATGCATTGAAGCATTTCATATAAGGAAAGAGTGTTAGGGTTATTAGAATACTTGATGAGCCATAAATTCACATAGCATAAAAGTTTACAACTTGTTTGATAATATGAAGGACAAAAGAAACTCTCAAGAAATATGACTTACAGAATATTGACATAGAGTTAAGTTAGTATAATTTCAACCCCTCTAATGCCAAATTTCGTCCTTAAAACTAAGAGTAATTTGATTGATAGGGCACTGATGCAAGTAGGAAATTGTTTTTTTCTAAATCACTTTTCTGATTGCTTTTAGGGTTTTTTTTTTAGGATTTTATTTATTCATTTGACAGGCAGAGATCACAAGTAGGCAGAGAGAGAGGCAGGCAGAGAGAGAGGAAGGGAAGCAGGCTCCCTGAGCAGAGAGCCAGATGCTGGGCTAGATCCCAGGACCCGGAGATTATGACCTGAGCCGAAGGCAGAGGCTTTAATACACTGAGCCACCCAGGTGCCCCAGGTTTTTTTTTTTTTTTTTTTTTTTAACAGCATTTTAAACAGCATTAAACATAATTATGTAAATAGTGTTTGCAGAATCAAGGAGTATACTTGGACTGGTTAAGAAGAAGACAATCTGAAACTACTAAATCTGCAGGTCAAAGAATATCCAGGCATCAAAATCCAAAGGAGTCCCACTTAACTTTTTTCATGTTTCTTTCTTCTCAGTTATACTCAGCTTCCATTTTTTAAAAAAATATGTATTTTCTTGCATTATTCTTTTTTGTTAGTGGAGGATCTTTTTAAGTAATTTCTTCATATAGGTTATTTTGGTTGGAAACATAGTCTCCCAAAGGTCTCCTGTCCTCATTCCTGGAACATGGAAATGTTACCTTATGCAGTGAAAAGACCTTTCAGATGTGATTAAGGATCAGGAGACTATGCTAGATAATTATTTTTTTTCTCTGAAGAATTTTCTTTAATATTTCTTATCTTTAATATTCTTATTTTGCTCTTGTTTTTGAGAGAAATTTTCATTGACTAAGTAATTCTAGGTTGAGAGGTTTTTTTCCGCCCTTTTATTATTTTAGAGATGTTTCCCTGAATTCTGGCTTGCATTATTTATAATGAGAAATTGGCCATCATCTGTAGATTAGATTTGGTCTGTAAATTATGTGTATTTTTTTTCTCTAGTTGTGTTAGAGATATTTTCTTTCTTTTTTTTTTTTTTTAAAGATTTTATTTATTTATTTGATAGAGATCACACAAGCAGCAGAGGCAGGCAGAGAGGGGAGGGGAGAAGCAGGCTCCCTGCTGAGCAGAGAGCCCGATGTGGGACTCCATCCCAGGACGCTGGAATCATGACCTGAGCCGAAGGCAGC
>ML102683.1:0-33910 GCA_003697995.1 Taxidea taxus jeffersonii
TTTAATGTTACAGACCTTCTAGGCCACATACTCAATATTTCATCTATGTCTTCTTCCTATGACTGCAAGCCCTTTGTCACCGTTCTTCAACTGCAGATTCCATTTTAATCTTTCAAACAGGGATGCCCTCATTTGTAGTCATTGAGAGTTAGTTTTCTGTCAAATTTTCTTAATCCAAATTCCCACAGAAAAAACTGCACAACAATATAGAAGGGAGTAGCTAATTATAACTGATGGCTTTATCTTTTTTTGTTCATCCCAGCGAATAAACTAAAATTTTTATAACTACATATTAAAACTAGGATCTTGGGGCACCTGGGTGGGTCAGTTGTTAAGTGTCTCCCTTCAGCCCAGGTCCTCATCCCAGGGTCCTGGGATCCAGCCCCGCCTCAGGCTCCCTGCTCGGCAGGAAGAATGCTTCTCCCTCTCCTAGTCCCCCTGCTTGTGTTCCCTTTCTCTCTGTGTTTCTGTCAAATAAATAAATAAAATCTTAAAAAAAAACAAACTAGGATCTATGGCCATTTTAATCTCTCCTACTAACACAACACAATTCTGTTTTATAGAAAAACCAATGTAGCTATTTTTTGAATGAGAATATAGCAAGGTCATAAAATATTCTAGACATATTCTAGAAGGTTCATCCCAGACTTACATTATTATATGGTCCAGACTAGAAGAGATGGGATTCCCTGATGCCATCATAATCTAGACTGGGATATTCTAACTTTAGGGATTAAGAATAAAATAAACTGCTGCCAACTACACAGAATTTGTTGTTGTGACCAGAAACAATCAAACTAATGGTAGGAAGCAAAGCAAAACCCTGTTGTTTTCTGACCCAAAACCCAAAACTGGCTCTACGGATTATATTTCCCCAATATTAACAATGGCATCCAGTATTCTATCTGTAGTGTAAATTCTTTCAAAAATCTTAATATTTGCTTAAAATCTTTACTAGTCTTTCTGGCACACACCTCTGTCATCCCCCCACACCACCCTATCTGTGCTATTTCAGAAAACTTCACAACACCCCCAGCACATCCTGCCCTTTTGGTACCAAGGACAGAGGTCCACCTGCTCTGGAGGGCAGCCCCGCAGGCTGGGGCACAACATCCTGTTTCCAAGTGTCACACACGGCACTGCAAACCAGGCACAATTACCTCTGGACTGATTATTGCAACAACCACTTGTATCACAGGTGCACCAGGCCAGTTCTAAACTCCGTCTGTGTTTGGGTGACAAATAAGGCTTGACAAAGGGAAAAAACAGGAATAAAAAATGCTGACTTGAATTTTTAGTAAGAGAGGTTTTTTCTCCCTGTCCAAAATAATTCCCCCATTAGTAATGAGAATTATTTTTTTCCATTCAATGGGACTACTTACAAAACTGTGACTTTCCTAAAATCGTATTAATAGACAAATAATTCTCTAGCTACAAATCCTGAAATATTCAGTCTCACACAAACAGGTCCACTTTCTTTGACGTGAGCCTTTCCACTTTGTAGACATATTTTGCTTTTGAAAGGACATCCTTCTGTACTTCTTCCTTTCTCAGGAATTTATAGCTACCAAATTTCTTTTTCTAACCTAAAGCTGTGTATTGTGCTTCACAAAAACAAGAAGAAAAATGTTTACAAGATCATGATTTAAGCTTGTAGTTCACATTTGGGGGAAAAAATAGAAACTTACAGCTAAACAGGTTGTATTAAGTATGGAAAATGAAATGTGGCAAAGGAATGATAAAATTCATCATGCTTGGGTATAGTGAATCCTATGAACTTCAGAAATGGGGGAAATGAGGAACATACTTGCAGTACAAGGACCAATAAATTTCTAGGAGAATAGAAATTTAAAAATGAAGTACCACTGCCAGTTATTTAGCAGCAACAAGTCATCGGTAGGTTAAAAATGCAGGATTATGGAATAAAAGTAGATGCTTCATAGCTAGGCTTTACTCAAATGGCTACCTTCCTGACTTTCTACTTTTCTTAGAGCTCTTCTTACTAACATGTGGAAAAGTATTTTCTTACTTTTAGTGGCTGGGACAGCCCAGACTTTCTGACAGGTGCTGTTTCGATACTTTTTTGAGCAGGTTTCTTAAGAGAATATAGTAAGAAGGCCAAGGCCACTGCTGCCTTACCTCCATGATGGGGTTGGAGGCCAAGACCTTCTCCTCAACATTGGCTTCACTGGCAGAACCACTCACGGTTGCAAAGTATCGCATGGCATACTTAGCTGAGACTGTTTTTCCTGCCCCAGACTCTCCACTTACGATGATGGACTGATTTCGTTCATCTCTGTAAAACAAAGAAGAGTAACTAACAGTGCTGCCCGCTCCTGAATGGGACTAGCATTATTTCCTCTGTGTTCTCATCAGCAAGCCATGGTGAATCTCTTCTGGTTCACACATTCAGCAACATGGGAAGGAACCTAAGAATGATATTTCCTAATAAAAATAACTACTTACAAATTAGCAATGAATAGAGAGGGAGAAGAGAATATCAAGCATCATATTAGGTAGCATTACATCTAAGGATGAATCTGTGTTAGAGGGTCTCTGATACTTGTGTGAACTGATCTCAAGCACATTATTTAATTTCTACATAATAATTCTGGTATATTACAGTATTGCTGTCAACCACCTCAGAAGAGAAAGGAGCCACAGCAGGGGAATTTAGAAGAAAATCCTATTTAATTAAAATTACAAATTGTCTAGTAGTTAACAGTCCATATATCATGTGTTCCACAAACTCCAGTTCCTACTGAAAGTTTCTTCTCAGGAGAGAAGAAACAGTTCATTTATTTGTTGGCTGACTTCTTCAGATATGTCAGAACTCAAAGACTATCTAGTATCCCATCTTTAATTTATTCACACAATGACTCAAAAACTGTAAGTGATACACTTGTTCACAAAGACTATCATTTCTTTGAGGATAAAAACCTAAGTCATCTTTATCTTTAATATCCAGCACCTAGTACAAAGCCTGACACATCACAAATGCTCAATAAATGTGTATTGTTTATAAGTAAAAAGAAATTCAATGAACAACCTAATCTAAGAATAAATCTTTCTTTCTGCTTATTTCCTTTAAAGATTTTATTTATTTATTTGAGAGAGAGCGAGCACTACAGAGACAGAGCAAGCACAAGAGGGGGGCAGAGGGAGAGGGAGAAACGGGGTCCCCACTCAGGGCTCAATCCCAGGACCCTGGGATCATGACCTGAGCTGAAGGCAGACACATAATCTACTAAGCCACCCAGGTGCCCCTAAATCTCTCTGCTTTGATATGATTTCTACTAGGACAGAAGAGGAAAATCCCACTTCCTAAGATGGAACCAGCAATTAACTTTTCATCAAAATAACTGAACAAGAGCCATCTGGGTGGCTCATTCAGTTAAGCATCTGCCTTGTCTCAGGTCATGGTCCCAGGGTTCTGGGATCAAGCCCCACTTCGGGCTCCCTGCTCAGTGGGGAGTCTGCTTCTCCTACTCCCCTGCTTGTGTTCCTTCTCTTACGGTATCTCTCTATCAATAAATAAATAAAATTTTTTAAAAAACTGAACAAGGTATTTTTATAATACCAAAGGTGGTATTATTTGTGCTCTTAATTTACAAAGGGACTGGATCAGGATGACTTCAAAGGTTTTTAGTGGAACTATCCTGTAAGGCCACAAGATGGGGAAGTTATTCTACTACAGAAGATGATCTTTTTATCTTTTTAAAAGAGACTTACTTATCCAACAAATATTTATCAAATACCTATTACATGCCAAACATTGTATTAAACACTAAGGTTACAAATTAAATAAGCTGTGATTTGTGTCCTCAAGTGGGTAATGGTCTAACAGGAAAGACAGACTGTAATTTGAGATTATAATACATGTGATGGGACACTGAAAGGAGGAAGAGGTGATCAGGAGAGGCTCCCTAAAGATACCAGAACAAGGTCTAGAAAAATAACTAGAAAAAAGGAAACAAGGGATGCAGAAGTCAGAAAGCAAACATTCTAGGGAAAAGAGATAAGATAAATGAAAGCTCAGATGCATGAGAAGTTAGGAAAAAGCAAATAATTCAGTTTGTCTGGAACAGGGAGCAATGATGGCTAAGACTGTAGAGATGACCAAGAAACTGACCATAAGTTCTTATGAGAGATGTTAAGGAATCTGAAGTTTACCTAAAGGTAATAGAGTGCCATTAAACAGAAAACAAAATAATCCAACTAGTAAAAATCACTCTGGCAGCAATGTGTAGTATGAGTGGTGAGAGTCCAGATGAAAAATTATGGAAGTCCGAACAGAGGTTGTGGCTGTCTTGATTGAGAGAGGTAGCGAGCTGTAAGAGATACCAAAGTGGTAGAAGCCACAGTACTAGGCAATAAATTTCCAAAGTAGAAATTTAGGACTTTTTCAAGGAAAGGTTTCCTTTTCCTTTGAGAAATGAGGGTAACTGTCTTATTTTATAGACCTTGAAAAATACAGTGGGAGTACAGCAACTTGCTTCTGACACTTTGACTCCCACGTTGGGGGGAAAAGCAGGAGGACCTCGGTGACACTAAGGAATGTTTAAGTGTTATAGTACAAGCTGGCACATAATCCCTGTTTTCATGAAACATCATTTAACCTCATACCCACCATCTCATTCTCTTTTTATTTGAATTTCTATACAGAACTGGACACTGCCATTGCCTCTGTTCATTCATTGCTGATCAAAACCTAAATCATCTAATAAAACAATTCTCATTGTGGCACCACTATCCTCTCTTTTAGTCATTTAAAACGTCCTCAGAATTCACCTTTTTCTGTACATTAATCAAAGTACAGTATCAACAGTTTTTGGATTCCCTTCTACAATATGATTAGAAAAATACCTTCTGCTAACTCCTGCATGATCAGCTATCACTGCACCCTGTGTGACGCCACTCCTTCCAACAGCAAACGAGGTGGGGAACTTTCCACTGGTCTGATGAAAATATTAGTGGGAACTGCTATTTAAACTGTACTGTCTTTGAAAGGTTATTTCAAGTCTTAATATCAAAATATTGTATCAAAAACTTCTAAAAATTCATATAGTTCTTTCCTATAATACAAGGAAGAAGAAAAATATTAAAGGCACATGCCATATAAATTTTCTTTTCTAGGATTTAGGATACTATGTACATATGATATAAATCACATGCCAATACATTTTCTTTTCTAGGATCTAGGATCAACAGTTTTTAAATTTTTTAAGGGACTCTGGTTTTGTTTTTTTTTTAATATTTCCCTGACTTCTTGGCAGAGAGTTTTCCCATCTTTCCCAAGCTTAGCAGAGCTTCCAATATATAAACAAGCACCAGTCTTCCATTACATAAAAGCTCCTCTGCATCAAGGCTCTAACCCTAGATCTGTCATTTACCAGCTACACAGCTTTGAGCAATTGCATGACCTCTCTGGTCCACAGTTTTCTCATCTTTAAGGTTAAATAGTACCCAAAGTCCTTCTCAAATTCTAAAGTACTATAATCTAAAAGTCTAACTCTGGATTTGAATGGACTACAGCTTGCAATCTAAGCCAGGGTAAACTCTGGGAACCAAGGACAACTGGAAGAGTACAGGCCTACAGAGACTCAAGTAGTCTTGAGTGGCCATACTTAAAATGGGCAACATTTCTTCTCTGGAGGACCCCTGAACCTAGGATGACCAAAATCAATTAATAGCTACAAAGAGTAAAAATGTAAAATAATCGGGCACCTGGGTGGTGCAGTTGGTTAAGCCACTGCCTTCGGCTTAGGTCATGATCCCAGAAGTCCTGGGATCGAGTCCTGCATCAGGCCTCCTGCTCCATTGGGGAGTCTGCTTCTCCCTTTGACCTTCTCCCCTCTCATGCTCTCTCTCAAATAAATAAATAAAATCTTTTTTAAAAATGTAAAATAATCAATTCACCTTTTTTTAATTAAACACGGGAAGTAGAAATCTTTATGAAATAGGTATAGTAGGTACAGTTTTAAAATGTTTTTCAGTTCTCTGTGGCCATAGGAAGAAATGCCAAAAAGACAGAATAAAAGTAAACATAGGTAGAAGCAAAGACAGAGAGAGACAAGAGGAGCATAAAAGATAATAAAGACATGCAAAAGGAAAAACAAGAAGGGTAGGATAGAGATAAGGAGAAAACAGACAAAAACATCAGGGATAAAAATTTTATGGTTCACACTTGCTTATCCCCTACACAAAAATAAACCTAAAATGGATGAAGGACCTAATTTTGAGACCTGAAAACATAAAATTCCTAGAAGAAAACATAGGCAATAATCCCTTTGACATCAGCTATAAAAACATTTTTCTTGGTATGTCTCCTTTGGCAGGGGAAACAAAAGCAATATTAAACTATTTTTATTTATTAAAAAAAACTTTTGCACAACAAAATAAAAAAGACAATCTACTAAATGAAGGAAGAGATTTGCAAGTGATATATCCAATAAGAGATTAATATCAAAACTATTTAAAGAACTTAACACAACTCAACACCAAAAAACCCCAAATAATCCAATTTTAAAATGGGCAGAAGTCATGAATAAACATTTTCTCAAAGACATCCAGATGGTCAACAGACTCATGAAAAGATGCTCATCATCAGGGAAATGTAAATCAAAACTACAATGAGCTATCACCTCACACCTGTCAGAATGGCTAAAATCAAAAATGAAGAAATAAGTGTTGGTGAGGATATGGAGAAAAAGGAACCCTTGTGCACTGTTGATGGGAATGCAAGCTGGTGCAGCCACTGTGGAAAACAGTATGAAGGTTCCTCAAAAAGTTAAAGGTAGAATTACCCTATGATCCAGTGATTCCACTACTGGGTATTTAGCCAAAGAAATTTTTTTTTAAATATTTTATTTTATTTATTTAACAGATAGAGATCACAAGTAGGCAGAGAGAGAGAGAGAGAGAGGAGGAAGCAGGCTCCCTGCTGAGCAGAGAGCCCGATGTGGGGCTCGATCCCAGGACTCCGGGATCGTGACCTGAGCTGAAGGCGGAGGCTTTAACCCACTGAGCCACCCAGGCTCCCCATTTTTTTTTTAAGCCAAAGAAATTTTAAAAAACTAATTTGAAGAGAGAGAGGGAGAGAGAGAGTCACTCCTATGCTTACTATAGCATTACTTATAATAGCCAAAATATGGAAGCAACCCAAATGTCTACCCAGATGAATGAATAAAAATACAGTATATAGACACAATGATATATAGACACATAATGCTAAGTGAAATAAGTCAATCAAAGAAAGACAAATACCATGATTTCATCCACATGTGGAATTTAAGAAACAAAATTAATGAACAAAGGAAAAAAGACAAACAGAAAAGCAGACTTTTAAATACAGAGAACAAACTGGTGGTTACCAGAGGCAAGTTGGGGGTGGGGGTAGGGGGAGGGATGGGTGAAATAAGCGAAGGGGATTAAGAGCACACTTATCCTGATGAGCACTGAGTAAATTATAAAATTGTTGAATCATTATATTGCAAACTTAAAACTAACACTGTATGTTAATCACACTTGAATTAAAAAAATAAAAATTTAAAAATGTTATGGTTCAAGGTGAATACCAGAGTCTACCCTCTTCTAGTCATTTGAGCTGTAAGCTTTATTTGGTTATATATATGTAAATAATAATTTATTGTTCTTTGAAATTTTGCATATCTTATCAGCCAGTATTTATAATCCTTCAAGTATTCCTGTTCTTTTATTACAAGAAAGTCTTTTCTACTTTTGGGAGGTAGATATCACTTCAACCCTGAAAAAAACACATTAAAGGACAGAGATTCGGGACGCCTGGGTGGCTCAGTTGGTTAAGCAGCTGCCTTTGGCTCAGGTCATGATCCCAGCATCCTGGGATTGAGTCCCACATCAGGCTCCTTGCTTGGCGGGGAGCCTGCTTCTCCCTCTGCCTGCCACTCTGTCTGCCTGTGTTCGTGCTCTCTCTCTAACAAATAAATAAATAAAATCTTTAAAAAAAAAAAAAAAGGAAAGAGATTCTCCACTTTTCATCAAAGTCAGATCAATCTGGACTGTCTTAAGGACACATGAAGCAAAGATTTATGATTTCTGGCTTGGCCAGTTCTCTGAAGGGCCTCTAGAGTAATCCTAAATATCTGGGTACTGGGTGCCTTTGGAGGTAAGCTCTTCTGACCTGTTTTATCAATGGTGGTTCCAGAGGCTCTAATGTGAACTAAAAGCCCCCACCTAAAAATACTGCTTCATTCATTTATTGAACAAACATGTAATGAGCAGTCACAATGTGCCAATCATTTTATGAAGATAAAAGGCTCTGGAATCATAGTCTTTTGAGAGAGACTGAAAGTATAGTTAAAATGAAGCACTTCATTACTTCACTCCATTTTAACAAGGAGGTCTACCCAGGATACCACCCAGGATGGAAGTGGTGGGAGATGAGAGGAGGGGATGTCAGGAAATGCTTTCTTAAAAAGGTGATACTTTCATAGACTTGCACATGATGATTAGGAGAAAACTAGGTTGTATGGGAAGAATGCAATGGGAATCAAACTATGTAGTGGCATCTGAAACCTCAGGAAAAATTTATTCAAGAACAGAATATCTACTCTGGGTTGATGAAAGACAAGCGTTTCACTTTAGTCCATTTCCTCCCTTGTTCTTCGGCCTTTTATTCAGTATATCTTTTATTCAGAATATCTGATATCAGTATATCAGTATTCAGTATATATGGTCTGTCCAGCCTTTTCTTATATCTATTCAGTTTTTATTATACATCAGGTGTATATAGATTTTCCTTCTGAACTTTATCCTTTAAAAAAATGTAATCTCTCTAGTTTATCATGGTCATACTGAATATTACTCATATTTTCTAAGACCATCAACTTGTTCTCTGCAAATTTAATGAGCATACTTTTCAATCGCATCCTGATCACTCAAGACTAAACTAAGTAATGCCAACCTCAGACCTGTCTCATATGGAACACAATTTAACATTTCCAACCATGTTGATATTGACTCTCTGATAACTACTGGGTGTTGCTGTTTACCTTAGATAAGTGTACAAGCACCTACATCTAATTTTTAGCTTATAAGTGAACATGTGTGCATGAAACAAAATCTAGAGTTTTACCTTTTTGTAGGCAATCAATCTAATTGTTTCTCCCTTATCTGATATGTGATATAAAGTTCATGTGATATAAAGCTTTCTTCCAATGCCGTGCTTTTACTGTGATTACTTAAAGATGTGGCTTCACTTGAGACTCTAATCCCTATCTCCCTTGTTAAGAGCTGTTAAATTTTTTTATATTATCACTTATCAAAATCAAGCTGCTATGCTATATTTTCATGATTTCCGGTTTTGATGAATCTCAAGAACACTTTTTTTTAGTTTTTATTTTAATTCCAGTTAGTTAACATACAGTGTTATATTAGTTTCAGCTGTACAATACAGTGATTCAACAATTCCATAATATCATCTGGTGTTCATCACAAGTGCCCTCCTCTACCCTATCACCCATTTCACCCAACCTCCACCCACCTCCCCTCTGGTAACCATCAGTTTGTTCTCTATAGTTAAAGAGTCTGTTTCTTGCTTTGTCTATCTCTCTCATTTTTTTCCCTTTGCTGTTTTGTTTCTTAAATTCCACATGTGAGTGAAAGCATATAGCAATTGTCTTTCTCTGACTTATTTCAATTAACATTATACTCTCTAGCTCCATCCATTCAAGAAGAAAAGATTTAAATTCTAAAGGTGACATCAGACAATGAGTTCACAATGATAATGTTCAGTATTATCTTTGAAGTTAAATATTTACTCTAAAAAGATGTGCAGGCAGACTGGTGAAAGTTGTGCTTTAGAGAGGCAGAGACACTATTCAGGAAATGAAAAGAAATGTTCCCTAGAGTTACGTACTAAGGTCAGTCAGTTCCTACTGAGGAACCGCTCACATGACATTAAGATCCTCTCAGGTCAAACTGACTTCTCTGTGCCATCACTCCAGAACCTATAAGATTAACATAACGAGGCCATAACAGAAATATGCAGTTACATATGTTTGTGACTTTTATAGACTTGTATTACCTGTATTTTATTCCTTCCACAGCCTTATGGGGTAGCTAGTGCCCACTAAGTGCCACACTTATATGTAAAGAATCCTAAAAAGCAATCATATACCAGGCACTAAGCTAGTCTCAAAGTTAAATCTGGGTGGGATCATGAAAAATAAATACAAATCAGGCAGATGAAGGAGCACAGAGAAGTATATTCTAGACCGAATAAAATGTGCAACAAATACAAGTATGCAATGTTAGTTTGAGGGAATAGATGTGTTAGAAGAGGGTAGTGTAGCTGAAAGTAAGAAAATGAAATGACAAAGGAGAAAAGCTTTGGGGTCTCAAAGCAAGAACCACATCTCCACTTCCAGATGCTGTTTATTAGCATGATAGCCTGACAAGTTATTTTCCTCAGTTTCCTCACCTGTAAAGCAGGGGTGATGATGCCTGCCCCCAGGGATGTGAGGAAGATTAGAGGAAACACACCTGACACCATGCTTGGACACAGCAGGCATCTAAACATGGCAGCTATTAATTAATGTAAGTTAATCCACCTTTATAGATCATACATGAGATTCCTCATCATATAGCATGTATTACTTCAAGTCTATTTGCATAAATGGGATACTTGGTACCACAGGGCAGCCAAGTCACTGTTGGTAACAGGGGAGCTTTTACAATCTGGACCAGCCCTCAGGCAATGAGCTCCAGACAGCGATGCACTCAGACTCCCAGCCATATGAAAGAAGGAGCCACCCTCAGAAAAGGCCTAGCAGTGAACAGTCAAAAGTAATCAACTAGATGAGAGGCTGAAGTGGATGAGAAGAGAATGGAGACATAAAACTCCATAATGATGAAGACGTGATGACAGTAACAGCCTATACTGCAATATTTACCATTTTTAAAACAGTGTATTTTTAACATTTTTATTGAGGTATAGTTGACCTACGATGTTACATTAGTTTCAGGTGTACAATATAGTGATTCAGTAACTCTCTGTTATGCTATTCAGAGTGCTTTTATGTTTATCATTTAAGATAATTTTCACCTTTGAAGTTAGCATGACAAGCATTATTTTTTCCATGTTATGGAAAATAGTACTATTTACTATTAGTTAGACGGGTTATCCAAGGTTAGAGCAGAGCTCTACCGAATGACGTCACATACCGCATCCCCTGGTTTCCAAGAAGAAAGTACACCATGCTCCTTCTGCTCTGCTACGCAGCTCCTTACCAGTCTGCTCTCCACTAGGAAGAGCAACATGCTTATTAATTAGTCTCCATGAAACAGAAAGGTAACAAATGCACACCACACAACACTGTGTCAAGGTAAACCAGCCAGTGAAACTGTTCCATTGTGTCGGCAATAAAACTGAGACCAAGGCAGACAAGGAGATTTAACCTTGTGTAGTTATTTACTGATGCAGCTGTGATTCGTACAGATATCTTTTTCATTACACCAAGGTTACACATGTAAGTCTAATTTATTTCAAGAAAACCCACAAATCAAACTTAGTAGAAAAAATTTATTTATCATCCCAATGGGAAAAAAATATACCACATTGAAGAATTTAAGAAATACTGGTTTTAAGGAAACAAAAGGAAAAAAAGCTTTTGTTTTAAGGAAAATAATTCTGTCATTTAGTTGCCAAAGAGCAGTCAGTTCAGCATGAGAAAAGACTGCTATAAATGGGACACAAGAATATAAGAAAAACAGAGCAGCCCACTGACATTTTCTCTTCTGTAAGTCCACCAAGAGTATTAAAGGAAGAGGCCTGACTATGAAGATGTTCTCTGTAAGGGACATGCTTAGAAAGGAGTCCCGAGTCAAGGATCCTGGTTATTGCTACTCTCATTGGACATATACCTACTGGGGAAGAGATACTTCTGTCAGCTTTGCTTGGAGGATAGATATCAAAAATAAAACTCCAACCCTTCCTCCTCCCATGCTCCCACTCCACATATACAGCCTGCTCTTCCTTCAGTATCCTCCATCTCAGTAAATGGCAACTCCCACCTTCCAGGTGCTTGGACCAAATACCTTGCCACCATCCCGGACTCCTCTCTTTCTCTCACAGCCTCACATAAGCAAGCCTTTGTCCATTCTTTCTTAAAAATACAACCAGAGGGGGACGCCTGGGTGGCTCAGTTGGTTAAGCGGCTGCCTTCGGCTCAGGTCATGATTCCAGCGTCCTGGGATCGAGTCCCACATCGGGCTCCTTGCTCGGCAGGGAGCCTGCTTCTCCCTCTGCCTCTGCCTGCCACTCTGCCTGTGCTCATTCTCTCTAACAAATAAATAAATAAAATCTTAAACAAACAAACAAACAAAAAATACAACCAGAGGGACACCTGGGTGGCTCTGTCAATTCAGCGTCTGCCCTCAGCTTGGGTCATGATCCCAGGATCCGGGGATCAAGTTCTGCATCAGGCTTCCTCTGCCTCTGCCTTATGCTCGCCCTGCTTGGGTCCTCTCTCTCTCTGACAAATAAGTAGATAAAATCTTAAAAAATAAAAATACATCCAGAATCCATCCATTCACTTTTACCTTCTCCATAAATATCTTCTTTAACTAGATTATCACTATTTCTTGCTTGGATCAGTAAAAAAATCTCCTAAATAATCTTCTGGATTTACCCTTGTCCCACCACCAACTGTTCTTTTAATTTTTGCTTTTTTTTCTAACTAGCTTTGATATTATTTCAAACTTGCGGAAAATTGCAAAATCAGTAAAATGAACACCCATATATGCTTTACTCAAATTCACCAATTGCTTAGGTTTTGCCTGTTTGTTTTATTAACTCCTCTGTTTCTTTTATTTTAATATTTTCTGAAATATTTAAGAGTGGGTTACAGACATGATGCCTCCTATATAATTTAGAGTAATATACTTCCTCAGAACAGTGACAGGCTTTTACCTATCTACAATAATCAAAATCATGAAATGTAGCATTGATATAATAGTATTAATTAGTCTACGGTCTATACTCTAATTTTATCAACCATCCAGGGATGTTCCCCACATAGTTACCTTCCCTCCCCCATCACCAAGGATTCAATTCAGAATATTCATTGCACTTAACTGGCAAATAACGTTCATCTCCTTTAATCCTAAACAGTTCCTCAGCCTTTCTCAGCCTTTCTTTGACTTTTTTGATCTTCATAATTTTGAAGAATATATATAGTTATTTTGGAGAATGCCCCTCATTTTCAGTTTTTCTGATCTTTCTTCCTGATTAGATTCAGGATATGCATTTTTGGCAGCAATCTATGGTCCACTTTTATCATAGTTGCAAGGTCAGGACATTGCTCAAAACTCACACCCAGAGAAGAAGTCAAATTTGCTACAATATTCCACATGGCCTTGTAGGGTCCTTGCAGTTGATGATCTCTCTGCCTGGAGTATTCTTCCTCAGATATGTGAATGGTGTGCTCTATCCTTTCCTTCATGTAATTACTCAAAAGACAGCTTTATTTTTTATGGAGGTAGATAAGTTGATACCAAAGTCTATACGGAAAAACAAACACCTAAGGATAGCCAGGAAAAGGACAAACTATGAGAGAGTTTAAAGATACCAAACATTAAAAAATACTATGAAGGGGCGCCTGTGAGGCTCAGTTGATTAAGTGTCTGACTCTTGATCTCAGCTCAGGTCTTGATCTCAGGGTCATGAGTTCAAGACCCACATTGGACTTGGAGCCTACTTTAAAAAAAAAATACTATAGAGCCACTGTCATTAAAACAGTGTGGTACTGGAACCTGAATAGATAAAGGGAGGTGAAAAGAATAGAGAGAAGAAATTGATCCAAAAACATGAGAAAACCTAGGATATGCTAAATGGCATCTGAAAGAGCTGGAGCAAAATGGGTTTCTTAATAAGTGATGCTGGGATAACCAAGTAGCCATTTGGAAAAAAGATAAATTTAGATCCATATCTCATATCATACAAAAGAATAAACTTCAATGGAATCAGGAATCTGAAGTACATTATAAAATAATACAAAGACTAGAAGAAAATATGGATGAGGGGCACCTAGGTGGTTCAGTCGTTAAGCATCTGCCTTCAGCTCAGGTCATGATCCCAGAGTCCTGGGATGGAGTCCCACATCAGGCTCCCTGCTTGGCGGGAAGCCTGCTTCTCCCTCTCACTCCCTCTGTTTGTGTTCCTTCTTTTGCTATGTCACTCTCTGCCAAATAAATAAAATCTTAAAAAGAAAGAAAGAAAGAAAACATGGATGAATTTCTCTTTTATTCTGATATAGGGAAAGCCTTTTTTGTTGTTGTTGTTGTTGTTTTTGTAGGGAAAGGCTTTTAACAATGACTCAAAATCCAGAGTAATTTTAAAAAGACTGATTATTTTGCATGGGAAAAAAACAGCATAAACAAAATCAAAAGAAAACTTATAAGTGGAATGGGGGGGGTATTTGCAATATATACCATAGACAAAGGGCTAATATCTCTAATGTATTTTTTTTAACTCTTAAAATTGAGGATCAAAGGACTAAAAACACAATAGAAAAATTGAAACAGACATGAATGGACAGTTTACCACATAAACAAAGAAACAAATACATCAATAAAAAGTCTCTTAAACACATATAAAGATGTAAACTCACTCATATTTAAAGAAATACAAATGAAAACAACATTGAGATGCCACTGGATAGTGAAGAACTCAAAAGAAAGACTACACATTTTTTGATGAGACTATAGGGAAGCAGGGATTCTTGAAAATTTTTGGCAGAAATACAAACCAGGACAAATCTTCTAGAGGGAATTTGGCAACACCTACAAAACTACATTTACACCTAGATTTTGACCTAGCAATGTCAGTGGATGTTAAAATTAGTAAAGTGAAAGTATGATGAGAAACAGGATATTTGCACAGTCTCAAAGCATTTTCCTATAATACACTTACTAATCTCAAAGTTTAAAATAAGTAATTACAGTAGAGAAATCTGGTAGATACCGCCATAACCACGTGATCAAACTTAACATCCCTAGTAACTGGCATCTTGTGTCTCCTCTATATGATGAAGGGCATGCCACTTCTGTGAGGTTCCTGCCCCAAATGCATGGCTAGCCTCGATCTAATCCAGAGAAAACCTTAAACTTTCAGGAGGGGAAGGATTTTTGCAGTCTGTTTTGCCTAATTTTTCTACTGCTGTGTCCTCAGGGCCTACAAGATAGCTGGCTAGCATTCTTCCAAAGTGTCAAAGCCATGAAGGAAAGAGGACTAACAGATGGTCCTAGATAGGAGGAGCCTAAGGAGACAGAACTAGGTGCAATGTATGATCGTAGATTGTATCCTAGACCAGAAAAAGGACATCAGAGGGGAAATGATGAATGTGATCAAGATTTTTAGACTACTTAATAGTATTATATCAATGTGAATTTCCTTGTTTCAATTATTTACTACAGCCAGATGTAGGGTATATGGTACCTCTGTGTACTGTTTTTCCAAACTTTTTTAAGTTCAAGATTTTTTTTTACGTTTGAAAGAAAAAAGGTGGGGGAGGCAGCTTTACAAGGAGGCTTTTCCTGAGCCTAGCACATATGCCCTTTGGCCCACCTAACATTATCTACTTCTCTAACTTTATTTTCCAGAAAAGCACGTATTAATATGTGACAAACTGTGTATCTTATTTACTTTTATTGTTTATCATGCCTTACTTCAGAAGGGTAAGAATTTTTGTCTATTTGTCTCACTTGTCTGCTGTTGTGGCCCCCATGCCTGGGACAGTGTGTTGGTAGTGTTCAGTAAAGGTCTACTGAACAAGTAACCATTACCTTCCCTGAAGTTGTAGGGGCCTCTAGGGATACCAGGTCTCACATGTGGTGAATACGGCACATCTCCACTCAGTAAGGAACAGATGATAAGAAAGGATCCTGCAATATCTAGCTCCCACTGTATGCCTAAGAGACATGGTCTGTTTAGCGGCTGTAGCACATTTTATGTGCACAGATTTACTCATACACATGGTGGACATAGGAACGACTGAAGCATATTTTAAAACTGGCTCAGAAACAGAACTGAGCAAGGGGGAAAGAAGCAAGCAAACCTGAAGTAATTGCACTGACTGGCTGGGTCACAGGGGAATAATGCAGGGGGGGAGGGGGAGTGGTTGATAGGAAACCAGAGTAAATCCAGGGTTTAAAAGCCAGAAATACTCACATAAATCTAACACTATTCTTGGGTTTCTCTCACAAAAATGTTAAGAACCAAACTTTTGTATTTAAAATTAGTTTTTTAAAGAAGTAATATCATTCTCTAGAAGTAGTATAACATTTTTCGGAGATAATTTTTAGGTCCTAGCACTCCCTGCAATTCCCTCTCGGCCCAGTAGTTCTCTGGCTGTACTTGTGTGGTGCTAACATTTTATCGAATGCTCCAGTGCTATACAAGTCAAATATTGGTGGGCTTTTCTCATTTTAGGGAAAAAAAATTGTGCTGATAGATGGAATTTAAAAGCTTAAAAAAATAACATTTCTGGGGCACCTGGGAGGCTCAGCCAGTTGAGTGGCCAACTCTCAGTCTGGCTCAGGACATGATCTCGTGGGTTGTGGGACCGAGCCCCCCCAGAGAGAGCTTCGTGCTCAGCGGAGGGTCTGCTTCAAGATTCTCTCCCTCTGCCCCTCCCTGCCACTCGCATGCACCCAACTCTCTCTCTCAAATAAATAAATCCTTTTTAAAAAAATGTAACCTTTCTTACACTTTTGACACTCATTTCCATTTTATAACAGAACCTGCTATAATACAGCATAGTATGTAGTACAAAACTATATTTAGGGGGCACCTGGGTGACTCAGTGGGTTAAAGCCTCTGCCTTCGGCTCAGGTCATGATCTCAGGGTCCTGAGATCGAGCCCCGCATTGGGCTCTCTGCTCAGCCAGGGAGCCTGCTTCCTTCTCTCTCTGCCTGCCTCTGCCTACTTGTGATCTTTGTCTGTCAAATAAATAAAATCTTTAAAAAAAAAAAAAAACAAAAAACTATATTTAGTCATTTTATATTTAATATGATAATATTTTATAGTGTTAGACCAATGGAATTTGAAAGCTAGTCTACCTAGTTATGTGGCCTTAGGAAAGTTAAATAACTTCTCAAGTGCTTAAATTTTCTCAGTTGTAAAATGAAGAATAATAATAACACCAACCTCAAAAGGTTGCTAGGAGGATAAAATTACTTAACAAAATGGAAGGCAATTAAACAGTGCCTTGCACAGAGAGAGTACTTAATAAATCTTAGCAATTATTAGAACAATAATATTTTATTAATAAAAAGGCATAATGACTTCTATGGACTCTGGCAAGGAAATAATTCTAAAATTCTGTTACTGGCCCAATTATGTCAAACAAACACCCTCCTTGCTTAGAAAGGAGAAAATAAAACCTCTGCAGTATTTTTTTTCTCTTCACTTCATAAATTGCTTCAGGGTTTCCCACAGCATTTTTATAATATGCCGGTTCTTACCTGAAGACTGGAGCAATGAGTTAAATGTATACTATTCTATACATCCATGGTTTTGATTGTCATTATATTACATTATTAACAGCACAATCTAGTTTTAAAAGTAGCTTTTTTTCCCTCTAGTTTTTTACTCTCAAAATGTTAGGTTTCCATGGTTAACATTAAAGACATTTTACTGATGCTGTTCAGGATCACTGGTCTCTAGAACGTAAGAGTAACATTAAATTTACAGTTTCCTTAGTATTTAATTCTCTAAGATACAGACAGATTTCATCTTCTTCTTAGGCCTTTTTTTAACTAGTCTGCCACTCATTAGCTGAAGGATAGTGCACACACCACCAATCCTCGATCCTCTCCTCTGTAAACATAGCATCTGTCCTCCCACAGTCACAGCAGCAGGAGGAGATTCCAAAGGCAGTTGGTTTTTTTATATTTATTTTATTTTTTTATTAACATATAATGTATTATTAGCCCCAGGGGTACAGGTCTGTGAATCGCCAGGTTTACACACTTCACAGCACTCACCATAACACATACCCTCCCCAGTGTCCATAACCCAACCACCCTCTCCCTATACGCCCCCATCCCCCCCAGCAACCCCCAAGGCAGTTTTTAAGATGTATGTCCTTTTATAAATACAAGGTTTTTTAATAATAATGAAGACCATTTGAAATAGTCAAGGCTGCTTATTTAATAATAATTTACCATCTGCTCTTCACTATATTTTAAAATATCTATGACTCGGCAGAGAAGAAACAATCATATCTAGTAAGAGTCATGAAAAAAATAAATAGAGCTTTCACCAACCTGGCCATTTGCTTGTAAGCTTCTTCAGCTACTGCAAAGATATGCGGATCCATGTCACCCATATTCTGACCACTATATGCATTAATAATATCTTCTCCATAAATAGGCAGCTGTTCATAAGGATTTATAGCTACTAGGACTATACCTGGGGGAGGGGTAAAAAAGCAAAAGAAGTTGATGATATACGAATGGACATATAAACTTGGTAAAGTGAGAATCACAGTCAACACAAATTTCAATTTCAGTTAATCTTGAACTAACATATTGTTAAAGATCAAAATATACCATAGCCTTTGCTCTGAGCCTGTTATACCTAAACCTAACTAAAACTCCATTTAAAAACATTAAGCTAGGGACGCCTGGGTGGCTCAGTTGGTTAAGCAGCTGCCTTCAGCTCAGGTCATGATCCCAGCGTCCTGGGATCGAGTCCCACATCGGGCTCCTTGCTTGGCAGGGAGCCTGCTTCTCCCTCTGCCTCTACCTGCCACTCTGTCTGCCTGTGCTTGCTCTCTCTCTCTCTCTAACAAATAAATAAAATCTTTAAAAAAAAAATTAAGCTATTAAAAATAAAAACTATGGCAATGTTAAAAGAACTTTAAATATTTGCATATTTCAATAAAATATTCAATATTCAATTCAATAACAAAATATTCAATATTCAATAAAATATTCAATATTCAATATTGAAAATATTCAATAAAATAAAATAAAATAAAAAATTTACTACTAGAAATTTATCCAAATGAAATAACAGACATTCAAGCAAAGGTTTTTTTCATAAAGATGTTTATCATAATATTATTCACAAGAGTGAAAAGTAGAAACAAACAAAATACATAACAAAGGAAAAGTAGCCAAATATTTTGTTATATCCATATGACAGACTATTATGCTACCACCACAAATTATGTTTTTATGAAAGAATATTAAATGTCATAGCAAAAGATGACACAAACCTATATACAGATTAATTCCAATTTCATATCTATTTATACTTTCTCACATATACACACATATAGGATATATTAACATAATACTGGTTATTTTTCAGTAGTGAATTTTTATACTTTTTATACTTTTTTGTATTTCTTTAAAGCTTATAGTTGGTGTATATTGACTTAATGAAGTCCTTCAATCAACAAATGTTTATTCAGCTCCAAATATGTCTCAAGTCTTTTCTGAGTTCTAGGCTCATAACAGTAAACAAAAAAAGACAAGGCTTTATTCTCATAGACCTTATATTATAGTGAGAAATTCAGACAATTAACAAGATAAGAAAAAATAAATATCACAGGTTAGATAGTAGAAAAGAAAAAGGAGAAAAATTAAACAAAGAAAGAAGATGGAAACTAAGGAGGGGAGTAGGAGTTTATGATTTAGATAAGACAAGCATGGGAGGCTTCACCAAGGAGGTAACATACATGCAAGAAAAAGATAAATGGAAAAACAAAAGCTGAGAAACAGAAGTATTTGGTTCATAGATAAGGAAGAAAAAGAGTTAGTATCAAGGACGCAAGAGGTATAAATTCCTTTATGAAGAGAAGATAGCTATCTCTCTCCAAAGCAGGGGAGTAAGGAAGAAATGATGAGCGCTGAGTTGGTCACAGACTTAGAGCTAACAGACTTAGAAGAAAATGAATGAAATCCCAGACCCAAGCCCAGAAGAGAGTTATCAGGGAAAGAAAGATAAGTCAGTAGAGAAAAGAGCCAGGAACAAGGTAGAAAATAAGATTAAGAAAAAAAATAGAGTGAGAGAGAAAGAGAGACAAAAGAAGGAAAAGAGGAAAAAATCCCAAAGTATCTGGTGCTTTATATCTAAGAGAAAGAAAAAGAATCCTGAGCTGGGTCACTGGCAGCTACTACCGCAACAAGCATGAGCCCAGGCCAGCACATCAGGCAAGAACAGTTACCTCGAGTCCTCAGTCCTGCACTGAGAACAAGAGACCACTGAACTTCTTGAACCCGCACTTTGAACATCTACTCTTCTTGAGTAGCAGTCCTTGTACAAGATGAAAGTCACTGGCAAACTGGTCACTGAATTTGTCAAATGACTTCTTTGGGAGGAAGAAAATCTAAAAGATGGGCCCAGTTCAGTTCTTTTTTTTTTTTCCTGAGCAAAATTATATAAGTTCACAAAAGAGCTTATTCAGCACAAAATACAACTAGCTTATGAACATGGTAAATCTTGTTTGATAACTCTTTAGTGATTCTCTCTCTAGGAGGAAATCTAACTGCAACCTTCTTTCCCCACGCACAGTAATTCTGTGGCTACGTCTATCAGAGGAAGGAGTTCACGGTCCACTCAGACAGCAAGGCATACTCACCACAATATGTATAAATAAGTTTGGAGTCAATAAAGCGGACTCTGAGATTGTGGAGCACAGCAGGCTCATGAAGATAGCTGAGGGCTGTGAGGTCATTTTCACCCACAAGTATGTCAGGGTTTCTCAAGTGAGGCAGTTCCTTGGTCTTTGGATCTAGACGATATTCCAAATCCTGAAAGTACACAAGATATGGAATCTGGATAAATCATGGCAATAAAAGTAAAACAGGCCCATACATTTTGCTTATTTCCTATTCCTGATATGCTTCTCAGCTATTAAATGCATTCTTTTCCTGACACCTTCCAAAGCCACAGAAACTGGTGGAAATGGAGGTCTTCTTTTTCACTAGATGTATTAACAAATTAATACAAATATTAAGAAATTTTTGCTAATACAGTTTGAGAAGTTTAGACTTTTTAAAAATATTTTCTTTTTCATTTTTTCCATTTTTAAAATTTAAATTCAATTAATTAACATATAATGTATCATTGGTTTCAGAACTAAGTTTAGACTTTTTTTTTTTTTTTAAGATTTTATTTATTTGTTAGAGAGAGAGAGAGCGAGCACAGGCAGACAGAGAGGCAGGCAGAGAGGCAGGCAGAGGCAGAGGGAGAAGCAGGCTCCCTGCCGAGCAAGGAGCCCGATGTGGGACTCGATCCCAGGACGCAGGGATCATGACCTGAGCCGAAGGCAGCCGCTTAACCAACTGAGCCACGCAGGTGTCCCTAAGTTTAGACTTTTTTAACCCAATTACTGAACCAGAAGTTTTGGTTTTTAATTTTTTTTTTAAAGTAGGCTCCACGCTGGGATTGAACTCATGACCCTGAGATCAAGATCCAAGTTGAGATCAAGAATAGGATGCTTAGGGACGCCTGGGTGGCTCAGTGGGTTAAGCCACTGCCTTCGGCTCGGGTTATGATCCCAGCGTCCTGGGATCGAGTCCCACATCGGGCTCTCTGCTCAGCAGGGAGCCTGCTTCTCCCCTCTCCTCTCTGCCTGCCTCTCTGCCTGCTTGTGTGATCTCTGTCTATCAAATAAATAAATAAAATCTTTAAAAAAAAAAAAAAAAAGAATAGGATGCTTAACTGACTAAGCCACCCAGACACCCCTGAACCAGAAGTTTTTAATCTTTAAATAACATTCCTCTCTCTCTCCCTTCACCTGTGATAAGTGAATGAGCAATAAAGAATGGTTAAGAGCTTGGCTCTAGAGCCAAATCAACCTGGGTTCAAATCCTGATACTGGTACTTCTTTTGTGGTCTTGGTGTGAATTCTTCATTCATAGAAAGGGCATAATAAAAGTAGCTCACAGGTACTAAAAAATTAAAGGAGACAGAGTGCCTGGGAGGCTCAGTCGTTAAGCATCTGCCTTCAGCTCAGGTCATGATCCCGGTGTCCTGGGACTGAGTCCCATATCAGGCTCTCTGCTCAGTGGGGATCCTGCTTCTCCCTCTTCAGCTTCCCCATGCTTGTGTTTCCTCTCTCTACTATCTCTTTCTGTCATTAATAAGTAAAAAATCTTTAAAAAAAATTAAATGAGGTAATGCATGGCATGTAGAAGCACCTGGGAACCCCTGAATGCTGAGAGGTCCAAGAATCCCCTGAAATTAAGTGTAAATGTGTATATGTCCATATGTGTAAATATATACACACATGTGTGTTATATTTTGGAAAGACAGTCCTTAGTTTTCTTTTTTTTTTTTAAGATTTTATTATTATTTATTTGACAGAGAGAGATCACAAGTAGGTAGAGAGAGGAGGAAGCAGGCTCCCCGCTAAGCAGAGAGCCCGATGCGGGACTCGATCCCAGGACCCTGAGATCATGACCTGAGCCGAAGGCAGCGGCTTAACCCACTGAGCCACCCAGGTGCCCCTCATTTTATTTTTTTTAATGAAGTTGATTGGCCTACAAATTTAAGAAGTACTACTCACTTTAAAACCAAGGAAACATGGCTTTATGGCAAAGCCAAGCATACAAATTATCACTCAAAGAGGCATTAAGGACAAATAACATATTACAAGTAAAAAGACAAAAAAAATGAAAAGTAACTGTAGAGAGGGACTAGCTGGTTTTGTAAAAAGCCACTTTTCTTAACATTGCAGAGATATACGGAGGTCATATATTCAAAATAGTTTGGTTCAATGAACTATGCTAAATGGAGAAGAATTTACCATCTGCCCCTTGATCTCTCCCTGTCTGTTTATTATGGATGTAATGTCCTTGCACTAATCCCTGCAATACATAAAAGCCACTTCTGGCTATGCAATCTCAGGCAGAGCTACTTAGTGTCTCTGGGCATTGGCTTCCTTATTTGGAAAATAGTTATATTACCTACCAATCTACAGAGTTGTTGTGAGAATTAACCTAAGAAAATATAGCTCACAGTGCCTAATGTGCCTAACACAGAGTAGTTGAATTCTTTAAATTTGGCATTCAAGGCCCTCCTCTAATATGGCCTAATTCTTCCCTGCCTTCTTTCCAACTAAACTTGCCTCTGTTTTGCTCTCTTGAAATTCATCCTCTGCCACCAATGAGTCTTCATCATGGCCACCAATAAGTCTTTTCTAAAACACAAATCCAGCATCATTTCTCTGTTTAAAAATACTACAATCACTCCCCATCACATATCACTTGATGTCCTAGAGTTTTAGGATGATAACCAGGCCGTCTGTGATGTGGTCCCAGCCCCCATCCTCTTGTTAGAATGTGAAGTACTCTTACTTCACATTCTAACAACATGGAACTTGTTTAGTCCCCAAATGCACATTATTGTGCACACCTCCCTTTGCCTGGGCTTTTCTGGATTCCTGAAATGCACTTCCCCTCATCTATTCGTTCTTCAGACCATGCCTCCCAATCTGTTACCTTCACCAGCCCGTCTGGCCACTCCTCACTCCGTTCTACTTCTGTTTCTTGCTTTTACTTGTTATATCATGTCACTCTATTCATAAATATATCTATTTCTCTTACCTAACACTGATGTCAGAGAGTACCTTTTGCCACTTCTTAACATGATATATAGCAGAAACTTCAATATGTGAGCCTAGAACTAGAACACACATCTTTCTAAATCTCTGCTGCAATCAACTTGTTATATTCACTAACACCAAAATACATTCTGATGCTCATAAGGTCTATCACTTTCTCCTTGTCAATCCAAATTTTATCCTACCTTTAAGGTTAGTTAAAATTCTTCTTCCTCCTCGACTCCTTCCCTGACAAAGCAGTCCATAATGAAATTTCCCTTCTAGGCTTCATAAAGTCATTACTATCTTTACAACATAGTGAGCGAGTAGTTGTGATCACAAATCATGGAGACAAATTTTCTGGCTTAAAACCCAAGCTTCATCCCTTAATACCTGTATAATCTTGAACAATCCCTCTGAGCTCTAGTTTCTTTATCCATAAAGTGGTAATAACAACAGCCCCACTTCATAGGATTGTTGTGAGGATTAAATGAGTTATAGCAAGTAAAACACTTATAACTATGTCTGGCACATAGTAAGTGTTCAATACATGCTAACTCCCAGGTAGTATTAGTCATTTGGTAATAGTTTGTCATAACCTTTTGATATCTTTATCATCGTGGTGTTGAACTACTCTTTAGATTCTATGATTCCTGTAACTTTTCATGTACTTGTATCTAGTTTCCTTGGCTAGACTATAAGTTATTTAAGGAAAACTAATGTCACAGAAGTGTTTAAAAAAAAAAACAGTGTGACATGCATTGTCAAATGCCATGGAGAGGGACACCTGGGTGGCTCAGTTGGTTAAGCAGCTGCCTTCGGCTCAGGTCATGATCCCAGCATCCTGGGATCGAGTCCCACATTGGGCTCCTTGCTCGGCAGGGAGCCTGCTTCTCCCTCTGCCTCTGCCTGCCTCTCTGTCTGCCTGTGCTCGTTTGCTCTCTCTCTCTCTGACAAATAAATAAAAAAATAAAATCTTAAAAAAAAAAATGCCATGGAGAGGTCAAATAGGTAGAACTAGGACATCTCTATCCATGCAGTGAATACACACAGGAAAGTATAGGGAAGCAATTGGTTTTATGTTTTTCTGGTTGCTAATAAACTGCTTTATACATAACAGTTTATCAGTAAACATTTTTCAAATGATTAGGTCCAGTAAATATCAAATCTCAGACTGGCTCTTTAAGCAATGTTCTCTTAGTTACCATGAAGTTAATGCTACCCTAAGCAAAGTAAACAGGCACATCTTTGGGAGGATTAGAAGTGAATCTAAACCTAATCCTAACAAATTCATAGCCCAAAATATTGGATTTTTAAAGTTCTGACACTTTCATTAGCCCATTGGGATAGAAAACTGAGTTTGCTATTTTGTTATTTTTTTAAATTTAGTAAGTGAAAATATTAGATTAATTCAAAATTTTAACTTCCAAATGAAGTCAGATATATCACAGCAAACTCACACTTTTCAACTCACTTCATTTTATGCCAATGACAACAAATAAAAGCAAAATTTTTACCTTTCCTTCCTCAAGGTGAAGCAGGAGGACTTTATCTCCTGGTTTATAATCTTTGAGCAGCTCTGCTGACTTCCAGACTTCCTCAGGATCAGGTATCCAAACTCTGGCAAACTAGAAGACAAATAAACAAAAAATTAAATTAGCAAATCAATTCATTTACAATAATATGTAAACACATCATGATTTATTTATGATGAAACAATTTATAAAAGAATAAATCTTGGTCGGGACGCCTGGGTGGCTCAGTTGGTTAAGCAGCTGCCTTCGGCTCAGGTCATGATCCCAGCGTCCTGGGATCGAGTCCCATATCGGGCTCCTTGCTCGGCAGGGAGCCTGCTTCTCCCTCTGCCTCTGCCTCTGCCTGTGCTCGCTCACTCTCTCTCCCTCTCTCTCTGACAAATAAATAAATAAATAATCTTAAAAAAAAAAAAAAAGAATAAATCTTGGTCAATATGAAATTTACTTTTTAAATTAGTAGTTGCACAAAAGTACTTCAGTCCCAGTAGTACCATCATGCCCACATTATATAAAAAGCATGCTCTGTATTGTGGTAATAATGTCACAATATGTGTAAATCAAATCATTCTGTTGTATACCTTAAACATATATAATGTCATGTGTCAATTATATCTCAATAAAATTGGAGGGAAAAGTATGCTCTGAACAAATAGCTACAATTAAAGTTTGAACTTGCTTTATATAGTAAATGCCACCTGGAGATGTAATTTTAGGTAAAATTATACATATAAATCTATTTTTTCATTGAATATGGACTTTCAAAAATCTCAAAACATGATTGTGAAGCTTGATATGCTGGCTCTGCCAGCTTCAACAATACAGCTATCTTTTTATGATAGGAGTTACAATTTGAAGCTTTGATTGTGGTTTTCATCCTGTGTTCTGCAAAGATTTTGTGAATTCATCAGAGGCCATTAAGGTGTGGAAAAGAGGAGAGTAAACTTGTAGCTTGGAGCCACAGCAGCTTTATAGATGGGGCATCTGGAATTTTCATGTTAACATGAGTGAGTCCTCCAAACACCACAATGAAGAAATGTTTTATGATTGTTTGGGTTCCTCAGGAAGGAATCTCCCTTTATGTACATTAAACTTTGATGTTCATTTTCAGGAATATATCACATATAAAAGTAATACCACCACCAGCATTTCTCTGCTTTCTTGTCTTTAGTCTCGTATTACTACCTGAACTTACTTACCATTATGTGATTGCTTGTTTACTTATTTATTATTTCTCCTCCTCCATTAGAATACACTCCATGTCTGCCTTGATCAACATTGTATTAAGTACCTGTGGACATAGCTGGTTCACAGCTGAGCACTTAGTATTTAATGAAAGAACCTCAGAATAAAGGGCATAAATTGAATAAAAGTAGAATGGTTTAAAAAAAATGTGTCATTGTTTTACTTTTCTCTTATTATTACAGATTCACAAAAACCTTTTGTCTCAACAGTTTGCAAAGGAAAGAGTACTGAACTAGGTTATGAGTTCTAATCCCAGGACTATCTTACAGGCATCTTAGCCTTTATTTCAGGCATGTGTAAAATGGGATGACAGCAGTACTCAGTTAGATCATCTCAAGGGCTTTCATACATAGAAACCTTGTGAAAAGCATAAACCAATAGGTAAGTACAGGTTGAGATTGCTACCAAGTGTGTATTCCATAAGAAATGATTGCTAATGTTATTTGTAAATATGTTACTGAAATTTGTTTTATTACTTTCTCCCCAGTTACACAGTCCATAAACTGAGTAACAGCTGTCAGTAAATTTACTAGAGGTTACTAAGGCTTTACAAACATTTACTAAAATGTTACTCATTCAATAAACATTTCTGTGTACCAACTGCTCCCACTCGGAAGCTCACTTTAGAGAGCCAGTATTTCTAGAACTTTCTCTGGAAGGGTTCACTGGTTCCACAAGAGATATGTAGTATGTGAGATTCAGAGCCATGAAATGACCTACTACCCTGACTGATGAAAGCACAAAAAAGCAAAATGGATCTACGTGAGTTTGTAGAAGCATGACTGACCTGCTCTGAACAGGAGATTTTTAACTAAATCTAGAAAGATGCACCTTCCTGTGATTTGCATCAGTGATATGCACTCAGCCACCTGAGTGCATACTTGGCTAAAGGCTAGATTTCCAAGAGCAGGGAGTTAACAATACTTACAGATAGTACAGGGGGGCTACAGCCCTTACACTCACCACAGGCAAGGTATTTAAACACCAAACATCATCCTGACAACCAAATCCCCCATTATCCTATCTCTGTCTCTTGGGAAAGTATCCAAGGAAAAATAGGCCAGAACTCAGTCTATTATTACCATTGTCTTTTTATGGTTCTTTTCCCTCCTAACCAATGAGATTGGTGACTATGCAAAAACAACCCTACCAGAACTGGGTCAGTCTGGGAAGTGTATATGTATATATACCTTAGTCGCTATAGCCGAGAGAAATTCCAACCTGACAATGCCCTTGCTATCACCTCTGTCACCTCCAACCCTACTTTCTTCTTTTGCCCTAGGCCTCCAATGAGAATACACACAGCAGCCCCGAGAAAGAGAACTGAACTTGTCCAACCACATCCCGTGGGGAGACTGCAGGAAGACTGCAGTGGCAAGACAAGGCCCCAAGAGCATAAGAGAAACCTGGAAATGGAACACAACAGCAAGGAATCAGAAATAGGGGTGGACACACATACCCACTAAGTCTGCTCAGCATTTCCCAGAAAACAGAAGCAGTTAGCAAAAGATAACCCTAGCCAAAGTGAATCAGACGGGACACAGCTCCCAGCAAGACAAGGGAGGGTCCAATGTCACGCAAGGCTGCGGTCTAATAATCAGCTAGTAGAGGGTGAGACTTTCCTGCAATGCTCCTCATTCTTTTCTCCTACTCACACTACTCCAATTTTGTCTCTTGAACAACACATTTAGGATACCTCAGACCTTATTTTAGCTATTTACAGATCTATCTACCTCCCACGCCAGACTATATACTCCTTAAAGGCACCCGGGAATCCTCTCTAAGGTTGGCCAACTCCCTTACCCATGGTGGGTGAGCAGCACATCTGTGCTGAGGTAATCTAAGATAAAGGTAGGACAAGGTATGGAAAAAAGGTGGGAGAACTGGGCCGAGATGTGCAGAGGCACTTCACAGGCCTACTGCAGGATTTTCCCTGAGTCCACAGAGCACACTGGAGATGGGGAAGGAGTCAGAGGCCAAGAGAAGAGAGATCTGTGAAGTGGTCGGCAGAGTTAACTGCTGTAGAAACCAGCAGGAGAAGGGAAAGCAAGGATTTGAGGTCTGAGGTACTGTGACTACAGCCAAAAAAACTGGGAGATGAAGAAAACATAAGCAGGCTTAAAATAGATAACATTACAATGTAAACACATCAAAGGAGATTCAGGACAATTCAAAGGAACTCCTGATGAGAAAGGAGAGTAAGGACAAAATGGAGATGAGCTAAATATTATGATAACAGGCAAAATCTGAGTAAATAACGCTAGCACAGAGTTAAGTTGTGTAATAGCTTACAAGGGAAATAAAAACCATCTGTCTACAGTACAGTTTAATGATGCCTGCCTGGCAATAATGAGGTAATGATGACAGGGTCTAATGCCAGAGCCCTGGAAAGGTGGGTTTGGGAGACAGGCTTGCACTGACTGGTACTTCCCGAAAGAGGCACAAACGGAGCTGGCTCAGCCTAGCATGGCCCTCCTACCTTCTTCGGATTACACCCATCCCTGTACATTTAAGGAGGCACCAGTCATCTTTCTTTCTGTATCCTCTCACAATGATAACACCCAAGATGTTCTTGATTAATGCAGATAACTCACTAGAAATTTTGCTAACTTGCACTTGTCAGTCAAGTCTGAGGTGTGGGCACCACAAGCAGATTTTCTGAAGCCTCAGATACTTTGGGAACAAGACTGACAGCACTGAGTAAATGACCAATCCCCAAGTCCCAAAAAATTCTGACCTGTGTGATTCTCTCCCCTCCCCCAAACTCCTACATCCCTTACTCACTTTTCATACAGCTCATGTGCACATCTTTCCTAGCTCCCCTACTAAGTCATAAGCAGCTTGGCAACATAGAATCTGCCTTGGTTCCTGCAAGTTTGCAAAAATGAATGCTTTAGGGGCACCTGGTTGGCTCAGTGGGTTAAGCCTCTGCCTTCAGCTCAGGTCATGGTCTCAGGGTTCTGAGATTGAGACCTGCATTGGGCTCTCTGCTCAGCAGGGAGCCTGTTTCCCCCTCTCTCTCTGCCTGCCTCTCTGCCTACTTGTGATCTCTCTCTGTGTCAAATAAATAAATTTTTTTAAAAATGAATGCTTTATGTGACAATTCAAACAAGGTTATGATAAACACTAAGTGTCCTAGGACATGCACTGAAGCAGGAGAAAACTTCTGAATTATCAACAACCCCTATTCGGAATCCTAATAGTAACACTGATGCTCTACATGGTTACTAAGTAATTCATATAAACATTATGACATATTTTGGTGTAAGAAAAGATCAGGAACTACTACCTTAAAGCACATAATGCACACACACACACATATTACACATACACACACAAATGCATATATTATATATATGTATCTATGTATATATAGATTGTGTTCCAGATGGAGGAAATCAATGTATACTTCTGGAACACAATCCCTCCCTTTTTCAACCAATAGACTCCTGTTTATCTTTCATATCTGTGTTAAAGTACCTCCTCCTTAGAAGCCTTTCTTTCCTCATCATTTGGCACTCCATTCTCAAGGTCCCCATTACCTCATACAATCTTCACTAGAATTCTCATCCCACTAAATGAAAACTTTGTGTGCCTAATATCCCTTCAGCAACTTCTTTATCCTTGTCTCTTCAGCACTTAACATAGGGCCTGTCTATAATAATTCATGCATGAACCTTTGTTATTGGCCTCACACATTATACTCTAAGAGGGTAGACTAAAAGAAGTATGGGAAAGAGGCTCTCAGAATCTTCTGGAAGGGTCTATGATTTCCAGAAATAGAGAAAGATGTAAGCAACATTAGATGGTTGAGTTACATTGGAAATCATGGTGTGATAGAAGGAAAAAAGACAGAGATATAGGGAGTAGAGAAGTAATGAAATATTCTTCCCTCTCCTACACAACACAAACCCATGTCTCCATCCCTTCAAAATTCATGTTTATTTTTTTTAAGATTTTATTTATTTGTCAGATAAAGAGCATGGGAGAGAGCAAGGGAACACATGCAGGGAGAGCAGCAGGCAGAGGGAGAGGGAGATGCAGGCACCCCGCTGAGCAAGGAGCCCAATGTGGGACTCGATCCCAAGACCCTGGGGACATGATCTGAGCCAAAGGCAGATGCTTAGCCAACTGAGTCACCCAGATGCCCCAAAATGTGCATGATTTAAAAGTAAATTGAATTTGTCAGCTTCTAGCAGGCATTGAAATTTTAAACTTTTGAAGAAAATAAAGAACTCTCCAAATTATTGGATATGAGCAAACGTTAAATAATCCTACTTCTCTAGAATTTTATATGAAGATGGAAGAGCTTTGGAATGAATATTTTTAGACACTGCCATTCTTTAACATTGCTATAAAGACTATTTTTGGAACTAGGTCTCACTTTACAAGCATAGTCTTAATATGCACATCAAGAAAAATTACTATTTCCATCTATAATTAGCTAGTGGTACTTGAGGATAAATTACAAAATTTTAAACAAGTAAAATAACCAAAAGTAAAACATAATCACCAACAAAGAAAGGAACCATATTGATCATCTTTGTCACAAGGCCTTTGTTTCCCTAGGCTTTGTTTCACTTTTCTGTCTTTTACTTAATTCTTGCAATACTCTTTATAATCATTATTATTAAAGAGGTTCTTCAGGGCGCCTGGGTGGCTCAGTGGGTTAAAGCCGCTGCCTTCTGCTCGGGTCATGATCCCAGGGTCATGGGATCGAGCCCCGCATCGGGCTCTCCACTCTGCGGACAGCCTGCTTCCTCCTCTCTCTCTCTGCTTCTCTGCCTCCTTGTGATCTCTGTCTATCAAATAAATAAATAAAATATTTTTTAAAAAGTGGTTCTTCATTCAACAAACAGCCTGAGAGAGGCTAATTAACTGGCCCCCAAGTGACTCAGCTAATAAATGACCGAACAGAGACAAGATTCAAACCCAGGATGACCCTGAACTTCAAGATGCTTAGGAAGAATGAGGAAGAATAAGACCAACGTAATCCAAATTAATCGCTTTCCCCTGATTGTGACCAAAGTTGCCCAGTTAAGCAAACCTCACACCTTCCTACCATTTTTAACACTTGCTCCCAATTTAGAGAACAGGGTACAGGGTCATGGTAACTTTGTACAGGCCTCTGTATATAGATAGATGTCTTCCTCCCACACAGAATATCTATCATTCTGATCAATTATATGGTGCTGAAAGAAGTCATGGGTAATTTTTAAATCTCAAATAAAATGCCCCAACATGGTAAGTTTTGAATGAATCAGACAACATATATGCTGTATGAGACAATATAGATAAGCAGACATCAGGATGTAGTTCCCTCCCATTAGGAACTGGTGGCTCCCTTTGTTTTGCTCCTAGCTTTGGGGATAGACACTTCTGGCTAAGATCATGGTCTGGTGCTAACCTGGGACACATTACAAGTCTTTCATGATCTGGCTCCTGCCAACTTCTCCAGGCTAATTTCTCACCATTCCTGACTTGTCCTTCACCCTCTAACAACTGCAAACACTATGTGGCTCTTCCTTATCTACCTCTTTTACTCCCATTATCCCCAAGTCTGGGAAACTCCTTCCCCATCCTCATCACCCATTTAATGGCTATGTGTCCTCTAAGTGCCCACCTTTCAGCAGGTTTTGACACTGCCCTAGGTGCCTACCTGGAACATGTTTTGCCTGGTTTCTGAGACATCTCATCCTCATGGTTCCCTCAAATCACTCTCTATCACTCCTTTTCAGTTTCTCCTGCAAGATCCTCCTTCTCTGTCCTCCCTCTAAATATTGGAATTGCCTGATCCCTGAGCTGGTTCTGTTCTCTCTTCTAATAGTTGGGCTTTAGGACCAGACTGTTGGAGTTTTGTTATTTACTAGCTCTGAGGCTTTCTTGTGCCTCATTGACAATGACAGTAGTAATAATGCCTACTAAATGGAGTTATCATAAGGATTAAACCCGTTAATATATGTAAAGTAGTCAGAAAAGTGCTTAGTCCATAGAAGGCAGTAAATAAGCGTCAGCCATTTCATTAATATTAATATTATTATCACTACTGTTATTTTTATGCTTACCCTGTATTCCACCCACCCTCACGAGTTTCAATGCAAAATTTCCCCAAATTTCCATCTCTAGTCCAGATCTTTCCATTGAACTCCAGATCCACAAATCCATATAACTATCTAAGAATTCTGCTTAGAAATCTCATAGGCATCTTAAATTTAACAAGCCCAAAATAGAAGTCTTTGTTTCCACATGCTTTTAAGTCTGTCCTTCCTGCAGTATCCCCATTTCAGTAACAGACAGGCATCTCCACCCAGCTAATTAGCTGCTCTTGGGAGAAAACTGACAGTCTCCTATACTCTTATATCAAATCTATCATGAAGTCCTACCTCTAACATACAACTACCTTCATTCCATCTCTCCCAACCTCCACTGCCAACACCCAAGTCCTAGCACCATCATCTCTTCCCCTAATGCTAGAAATAGCTCTCTATCAAGCTCTCTCCCGCGTTCCCAATTCAGCAGCCAGAGTGGTTGTTTTGAAATGGAAAAATCTGCTGATGTCTCACCCTTGCTTAAAACCCTTAATAACTCAGGATAAAGCATTCATATAAGACTCTAGAGTCTTGCATTACTGGGCACCTGTAATTTTTGGAGAACCACCCACATCTCAGGAGAGTTTCCACTACCCCACTGCTAGCCCTTCTCTCCACTCTACCAAGGACCATCTGCACTGGTTTTTCTTCAGCTACTTGAACAATCCATGTGGCCTCAAGCCTCAAGACCTTCCTTCATGCCTTCCCTTGGCTTGGAACCCTTAGCTTAACTGGTTGTATGACTGATTCTTACTTATCTTTCACATCTCGGCTTTAATATCTATTACTTGGGAAGACCCCCTCTGACCTTTCTATCTAAATTGAGCCCCTCTGCTACATTTTTCTCATATAATCCTGTATATTTTCTTCACTATAAAGGCTATGAGGACAGGGGCCATGTTTACATCGCTCCAAACTGATACCCAAGCCTAAATATAGTGTCTGATCTGTAACAGATGCCCAACAACTATCTATTGAATAAATGAAGGTCCGATTTCAACCAGCCTAAGACACCACCAATGACAAGATGCATTCCTAATGTAAAAAAAAATTTGCATGTCAAAACTGAGTAAATAACATTAGATCATTATTATATACATTGTTCTTAACCATATCTCCTCCTTTTTTTTATGTCTCTGCACTTTTTTCTTCTAATTATTAAGACTTCATAGGGGCACCTGGGTGGCTCAGTGGGTTAAGCCTCTGCCTTCGGCTCAGGTCATGATCCCAGGGTCCTGGGATGGAGCCCCGCATGGGGCTCCCTGCTTAGTGGGAAGCCTGCTTCTCTCTCTCACACTCCCCCTGCTTGTGTTATCTCTGGCTGTGTCTCTATCAAATACATAAATAAAATCTTTTTTTAAAAAACTACATGTTGAGGCGCCTGAGTGGCTCAGTGGGTTAAGCCTCTGCCTTCAGCTCAGGTCAGGATCTCAGGGTCCTGGG
>ML102683.1:34310-48467 GCA_003697995.1 Taxidea taxus jeffersonii
TTTTTTTTTTTTAAGATTTTATTTACTTATTTGACACAGAGAGAGAGACAGCAAAAAAGTGAACACAAGCAGGGGGAGTGGGAGAGGGAGAGGCTTCCTGTTGAGCAGGGAACCCAATGCGATGTGGGGCTCAATCCCAGGATGCTGGGACCATGACCTGAGCTGAAGGCAAATGCTTAACGACTGAGCCACCCAGGCGCTCCAATAAACTACATCTTATTAAAAGATGTACAATATCGGGGCGCCTGGGTGGCTCAGTGGGTTAAAGCCTCTGCTTTCAGCTCAGGTCATGATCCCAGGGTCCTGGGATCGAGCCCCGCATTGGGCTCTCTGCTTGGAAGGGAGCCTGCTTCCCCTTTCTCTCTCTGCCTGCCTCTCTGCCTACTTGTGATCTCTGTCTGTCAACTAAATAAATAAAATCTTAAAAAAAAAAAAGATGTACAATATTAATATGAGTGACTTAAAAATTTATAACTTACCTCCTATACCCTGAAGTTCTACCAATTAAATACTTGCTTAGGGTGCCTGGGTGGCTCAGCTGGTTAAGTAACTGCCTTCGGTTCAGGTCATGATCCCAGGGTCCTGGGATGGAGCCCAACATTGGGCTCCCTATTTGGTGGGAAGTCTGCCTCTCCCTCTCCCCTCCCTCTGCTTGTGTTTCCTCTCTCACTGTGCCTCTCTCTGTCAAATAAATAAATAAAATCTTTAAAGAAATAAAATAAAATAAAAATGAAGGACAGAACATGCATAAACATGAAGAGCTTCTAGGATGATAAATGTATTCACGTTTCTATCTTGCATGCTACCTAACCCTCTGGTCTGTAGCTTGAGTAGACTTTTGATCTACAGAATCCCCATAAAAACTGTTAAAAAAAAAACCTACAATTTTCACTTTGTAGCATTAATATTTTTAAATGCAAATACAACAGGTTAGGCTAATTATATAAGCCTGCCGTGTTCATTTGAAATATCGAAAGCAAAACTAAATGCATGCTAAATGCCACCGAGGCAGGTGGCCCCAGAGTTATCCTAGAAGAGGAGAGCTGCAGAAATGATGTTGAACCCAAGGAGCTGCTGGCCATGCTTGTACATTCAGCATGGTGAGACAATTACTAGAGAACCAAGAAGCAGAAAGAATTAGATATTGAGGTTATAAAGCACTGACTCAACAATTCCCAAAATTTTAGAGAGAGCAGTAGTACATGCTTTTCCCTCGAGTGTGACAGCCCTAACGTGCAAAATGCTATGACTAAATTTTTAAAGATCATGCAAACAGACTGGTTGTGGGTTCTTAACAGGAACTGGAGGACAAAAGGAATAATAGAAAGATCAAAATCAACTGTCGCTCAATCTCAGGTAGAAAACTCTCACAGTATATGCTGAGAGAATATCCTTTTTTTTTTGAGAGAATATCTTGAAAGACAAATGCGGCCAAGCAAGCCAAGGTTCCAAAAGAGCTTTTGCCTCAGTCTTTTCCTCAGATGTCAAGATAGTGTCCCAGCAGTGACTTGACCACAACCCTTCTCAGAGACCAAGATGAATCTCTCTGGAAATAAGAATTTCATTCTGTCTGTGATGACTGAGGAAGGATATTATTTCCTTCTAACCCCTCTACAACCATAGCTTCTCACTTAAACTCATGGACCTTTTTTTCTTCATACATAAAAAACTAAAAATTTTAAATATTGCAAAATTATCACAGCTAAAATTGCTTTCATTTTTTAGTATCATACAGAGTTAATTTCCCCTTTCTAATTTTTTCCCAATATTCTTAGATATTTAAGTTTTTGTTATGGAAAATTTCATTGGAGTCCTAGCCTCAGCAATCAGACAACAAAAAGAAATTAAAGGCATCTAAATCGGCAAAGAAGAATTCAAACTATCACTCTTTGCAGATGGTATGATACTATATGTGGAAAACCCAAAAGACTCCACTCCAAAACTGCTAGAACTTGTACAGGAATTCAGTAAAGTATCAGGATATAAAATAAATACACAGAAATCAGTGTATTTCTTTACACCAACAACAAGACAGAAGAAAGAGAAATTAAGGAGTCAATCCCATTTATAATTGCACCCAAAACCATAAGATACCAAGGAATAAACCTAACCAAAGAGGCAAAGAATCTATAATCAGAAAACTATAAAGTACTCATGAAAGAAATTGAGAAAGACACAAAGAAATGGAAAAATGTTCCATGCTCATGGATTGGAAGAACGAAAATTGTGAAAATGTCTATGCTACCTAAAACAATCTACACATTTACTGCAATCCCTATCAAAAATCCCATCCATTTTTTTCAAAGAAATGGAATAAATAATCCTAAAATTTATATGGAACCAGAAAAGACCTCAAATAGCCAAAGGAATATTGAAAAAGAAAGCCAAAGTTGGTGGCCTCACAATTCCGGACTTCAAGCTCTATTACAAAGCTGTCATCAACAAGACAGTATGGTACTGGCACAAAAATAGACACACAGATCAATGGAACAGAGTAGAGAGCCCAGAAATAGACCCTCAACTCTATGGTCAACTAATCTTCAACAAAGCAGGAAAGAATGTCCAATGGAAAAAAGATAGCCTCTTCAACAAATGGTGTTGGGAAAATTGGACAGCCACATGCAGAAAAATGAAACCGGACCATTTCCTTACACCACACACAAAAATAGACTCAAAAGGGATGAAGGACCTCAATGTGAGAAAGGAACCCATCGAAATTCTTGAGGAGAACACAGGCAGCAACCTCTGTGACTTCAGTTGCAGCAACTTCTTCCTAGGAACGTCACCAAAGGCAAGGGAAGCAAAGGCAAAAATGAACTATTGGGACTCCATCAAGATCAAAAGCTTTTGCACAGCAAAGGAAACAGTTAACAAAACCAAAAGACAACTGACAGAATGGGAGAAGATATTTGCAAATGACATATCAGATAAAGAGCTAGTATCCAAAATCTATAAAGAGCTTAGCATGCTCAACACCCAAAGAACAAATAATCCAATCAAGAAATGGGCAGAGGACATGAACAGACATTTCTGCAAAGAAGACATCCAGATGGCCAACAGACACATGAAAAAGTGCTCCATATCACTCGGCATCATGGAAATACAAATCAAAACCACAATGAGATACCACCTCACACCAGTCAGAATAGCTAAAATGAACAAGTCAGGAAATGACAGATGCTGGCGAGAATGCGGAGAAAGGGGAACCCTCCTACACTGTTGGTGGGAATGCAAGGTGGTGCAACCACTCTGGAAAACAGCATGGAGGTTCCCCAAAAAGTTGAAACTAGAGCAACCCTACGACCCAGCAATCACACTACTGGGTATTTACCCTAAAGATACAAACATAGTGATCCGAAGGGGCACGTGCACCCGAAAGTTTATAGCAGCAATGTCCACAATAGTCAAACTATGGAAAGAACCTAGATGTCCATCAACAGATGAATGGATAAAGAAGATGTGGTATATATATACAATGGAATACTATGCAGCCATCAAAAGAAATGAAAGCTTGCCATTTGCGACGACGTAGATGGAACTAGAGGGTATTATGCTTAGCGAAATAAGTCAGTCGGAAAAAGACAACTATTATATGATCTCCCTGATATGAGGAAGTGGAGATGCAATGTAGGGGGCTTGGGAGGTAGGAAAAGAATAAATGAATCAAGATGGGATCGGAAGGGAGACAAACCATAAGAGACTCTTAATGTCACAAAACAAACTGAGGGGGGTCAGGGGGAGGGGGGTAGGAAGAGGGTGGTGGGGTTATGGACACTGGGGAGGGTATGTGCTATGGTGAGTGCTGGGAAGTGTGTAAACTTGGCGATTCACAGACCTGTACCCCTGGGGCTAATAATACATTATATATTTATTAAAAAATGAAAAAAAAAAGAAAATTTCATTGGTATTTTAGTGTTCTTCATACAAAGGAGGTTTTGTTTGGCTAACTCACTGTACAGCCTTCATAAAGCTACTCTAAATTTACTTTATATTCAATAAAGTAAATTTATTTTACTTTATTTATTGGGATAATTGGCTTCTTCTATTTACTGTCCACTGTGTAAAAAGTACTTCCTTTTTTTGACCTATAACTGCTTCTTTGAGCTTCAAAAGATGCCTCTGAGTTCTTATTTATATAATGACTAAGCCCATGTTCCCCTCTTCATGTGCTTCATAGCTTTCTGAGATTCCACCAGATAAAAAGTTCATTCTTTATTCTTCCAGATTGAAGGATCCAATTTTTTTTTCGAACAGTGCTTCACATTCTCCCACTCATTCTGATTTATTTTTAATCTCTTTGAATTTCAATTTTATCACTTACAAAACAAGCAATTAGACAGTGTAGAATCCAGAGCCAAGGTTAAGAGCATGGACTTTGGAGTCAGACAGACCTAATAACTCCAACACTTTCCAACGGTGTGACCTTGAAAAAAATAATCCAACTTCCTTTCTCAGGATCCTTATTCATGAAACTGGTCATTAATAATACATATGTCAACAGTTAATGGTATTGTAACTGTGCTGTACAGTGACAGACAGTAGCTACAGTTATGGTGAGCATGGCATACCATGTAGACCTGTGGAATCACTATGTTGTACACCTGAAACCAATAATGTAACACTGTGTTTCAACTCTACCTCAATAAAAATAGTATGTACATCAGAGAGTTGTTATAGTTAAATGAGATAAAGTTTAAAGACCATTACATTTTAATGTCACTACCTCACCCACCCCACTTCCAGATTTAAACACCTTACTGTGCTTTATCTGAATTTTTTTATTATATCTACAATGCACTGTGTGCTTTAACTCCTGACCTGAGGTTTAGTATTATTTCACTGGGGTCTTCTCCCTTCTGCGCTCTCACTAGGCCAGACTGCAACACCCAAAACTCTATCTGACTTCAAGGCTGTTACTGAGCCCGCTGCCCAGAGCATCCTTCCCTCATCCCCCAATTCTCGTTAAGGTTGGTTCCTTCTCACTCTTCAGGTCTCAGTTCAGATGTCCCCTTCTCAGAAAAGTACCCCTTCGCCACCCTAAACTGGGATTGTCTGTCTCCCCACCTAGCCTGAAACCCCTGTAGAAGCAGGGACCACCATTGATTCCCCAACCTAGAACAATTATCCATTAAGTACTAGGTACTCAATAAATATGCGACAAATGAAAGTGCTCAGGATAGTGTTTGGCTGGCTGAAAAAACAGGTTAGGATCAGGATCTGAAAGACTCTACATGCCATGTGAGACATTCTGACCTTTCTACTGCAAAAGACAAGAATTCATTAAAGGTTTTTAAGCAGAATAATGAGTGACCAATGTTTCTAATTGCCTAGTTCTGACAGTTCTTTAAACATAATCAAAAGCACATCTTGTACTACTTCTGCTTGTGATTAGTTGTTCCCCCTCCCCCAATTATGCATATACTACTATCATTCACATTTTGTCTGTAGACTGGATTTATCTAGTATACACATAACTGCTTCCAAAAATGTCATTCATATTAGACAAATGGGGGTTGCTTTGAAGGGACTGGGAGTCAGCTTTCCCTAACAGCAGGGGTTGGAAGGGCAGTTCAGCTGGTATTACCTCATGAATGATGGGAGCAAGAGGGAAGATTCTTTCCCTGGAAATAAGAGCCTTGGGAGTAAGAAACTTGCAGAGGGTAGGAGCTAGGGGGTGGGTCGACCTTGTAGTGAGCAAACTCTGAGAGGGCAAATGGATACCTTGCAGGCTGGCTGGGTCACCTAAGGAAAAGAAAACTGTTGGCCTACTTCTGAACAGAAGTGTTTACTCTGGGGTTCCAGGCTGCCTCCTTATTCCATCAGCCCCTCCTTTTTTCTTTTTTTTCAAGTATCCTTTTAGCTGAATTTTAGTTGGAAAAAAGCAGCTATAAAAGTTGACCTAGGCCCTATATTTGGAATAAAGGCTGCCCCAAAAGATGTTTACAGAAAATTTTAAAACTTCTGGGTGGCAAAATGCATCATGAACAAAGTCAAAATGCAAACTGGCCAAAAGAAATCTGTATCAAACTAATCCTCTTAATGTATAGAGAACTCTTACAAATTAAATAAGAAAAAGACAAACAACCCCGTAGCAAAACAGGCAAAAGAAAAAAATAGGCGGGATGCCTGGTGGCTCAGTTGTTAAGCATCTGCCTTCAGCTCAGGTCATGATCCCAGGGTCCTGGGATATAGCCCTGCATGGGACTCCCTGCTCAGCCTGCTCCTCCCTCTCCCATTCCCCCTGCTTGTGCTCCCTCTCTCACTCTCTTTCTGTCAAATAAATAAATAAAACCTTAAAAAAAAAATGGGCAAATCACCAAAGCACCACTAAAAAAAATTAAACATAAGAAAAGAGTTTAATCTCATTATTACTTTTAAAAAATAAAAATTTAAAACACAATTTAAAATTTCATATATTGAATTTGAAAAGACTGAAAAGGTTGATAATAATATCGATTGGGGAAAAAAGAAGACAATCAGGTGTTTTCATGCATTGGTGATAAGATAAATAGGCACAGGGGCACCTGGGTGGCTCAGTGGGTTAAAGCCTCTGCCTTTTGCTCAGGTCTTGATCTCAGGGTCCTATGATCGAGGCCCACATCCAGCTCTCTGCTCAGCAAGGTGCCTGCTTCCCTTCCTCTCTCTGCCTATTTGTGATTTCTGTCAAATAAATAAATAAAATCTTTAAAAAAAATTTTTAATTAAAAAAAAGATAAATAGGTACAATATTTTTAGACAGAAATTTGATAACTTCTTTTACAATGTAAAATATATATTTCAGGATGCATACCAAACTGGGAGGAAGGCAGACTTCTGATCTTGCACTTTATGTATTTCTGTATTTTACATTTTTTATAAGTGCCACTTTTTAAATAAAACCAAAAGTTTACGGGCACCTGAGTGGCTCAGTGGGTTAAGGCGCTGCCTTCGGCTCAGGTCATGATCCTAGAGTCCTGGGATCGAGCCCCGCGTCGGGCTCTCTGATCAGTGGCGAGCCTGCTTCCTCCTTTCTCTCTCTGCCTGCCTCTTTGCCTACTTGTGATCACTGTCTGTCAAATGAATAAATAAAATAAAAAAAATAAAAACCAAAAGTTTAAAAAAAAGCACATCCATGACCCAGAAAATCTCTATCTAGAAATTTTCCCCATGAGATACTAGAAAATACAAACAATTCTTTCCAAAGTTGTTCTGCAGCATTGTCTGTAAAAGTGAAAATTTAGAAATGACACAAAGGTTAGTATACATCTATATTAATAAAAGGGTTAATAAAACTACAGTAACATATAATTAACAGATTAAGGTGCAACTTTACAGTGGAATACTAAAAAAGAATAAAGTAAGTCTATGTACTGACATAGGAAGATTCTGTTAATTGAAAAAAGGCAAGTTGTTGGGCGCCTGGGTGGCTCAGTGGGTTAAGCCTCTGCCTTTGGCTCAGGTCATGATCCCAGGGTCCTGGGATCGAGCCCCAGGGATCTGGCTCTCAGATCCGAAGGGAGCCTGCTTCCCCCTCTCTCTCTGCCTGTCTCTCTGCCTACTTGTGATCTCTGTCAAATAAATAAATAAAATCTTTTTTTAAAAAAAGAAAAAAGGCAAGATGTGAAACAGCATCATTTTGTGGTTAAATCTGTTCAATATATATTCATATATCCCAATAATGGAGCAGCTTGACATCACAGATGTGTGTTCAGGGTTTACACTCTCTGTGACCAAAGCTGAAAGTCCACAGCATCTGAGCATTGACTGTTTTGCCTAGTTATGAATGAGTGACACCCATTGTTGAGAACTCTCTGGGGAAGGGAGAGCAGAGCTGGACATCGGGTCTGGCCCCGCCTTGGACTCTATCTCTGTGTAACTTTGCTCTTTCCCATTAGTCTGTGTGTGCACTCCTGAAAAGATAGCAAACGTTCTTTGTAGGAGAGAGCTGTGAAAGGAAGCCGCCTGTTTGTAGCTGTGATGATGGAAGTGAATCTTATGTAGTGGTCTCTGAAAGTAACTGTTCTAACCCCACACTGTCTCCTCTACCTGGTTCCCCACCGTCCCACCTAGCCTTGGTCTGCTGAGCTGCAACCCCTGCCCTCCTCTCCAGGTTTATCTCTCCCCACACTCTTTCTTTGCTTTTTCGTGGTCCAGCTCCACTTGTTTCTTTCAGTTCTTCAAAGATGCCAGACTCTCTCCATCACAAGACTTCTCACAATCTGTGCCCCCTGCTTGGAATTCTCCTCCCCTCCCCTGATTAACAACTAGGCTTCTTTCTTTTCTTCTCTTTTTTTTTTTAAGGTTTTTTTATTATTTATTTATTTGTTTGTTTTTAAAATATTTTATTTATTTGATAGAGATCACAAGTAGAGAGGCAGGCAGAGAGAGAGGAGGAAGCAGGCTCCCTGCTGAGCAGAGAGCCTGATTCGGGGCTCAATCCCAGGACCCTGGGATCATGACCTGAGCAGAAGGCAGAGGCCTTAACCCACTGAGCCACCCAGGCACCCCTAATTTATTTATTTAACAGAGAGAGAAATCACAAGTAGGCAAAGGCAGGCGGCAGGGGGGAGCAGGCTCCTTGCTAAGCAGAGGGCCTGATGTGGGGCTCGATCCCAGGACCCTGAGATCATGACCTGAGCCGAAGCTAGAGGCTTAACCCATTGAGCCACCCAGGCGCCCCAACTAGGCTTCTTTCAAACATCAACTTGGTCCCTCATTGACCAGCTCCCATTGCTCTGTGTGCCTTTACAGCACTCAGTACAGGTGGGACTTGAGATTTTTCTCTCTCCTCCCAGTAAGCTCCATCCTGTCTCTTTTTGTGTATTGTATCATCTCTATCATCCAGCACAGCCTGGCATATGAATGAATTGCCTGTGTATGTCTGTATAATTATGGACAAGACATTAAGCACACTATATAAAAAGCTACCTCCAGCAACGAACAATTGGAATTTGAAATTATAAATGCAATACCATTTACTTTACCCCCCGCCCCAAAATGAGGGGCACCTGGGTGGCTCAGTGGGTTGAGCCTCTGCCTTCGGCTCAGGTCATCTCAGGGTCCTGGGATCGAGCCCCACATGGGGCTCCTTCCTTGGCAAGGAGTCTGCTTCCCCCTCTCTCTCTGCCTATCTCTCTGCCTACTTGTGATCTCTCTCTCTGTCAAATAAATAAATAAAATCTTTAAAATAAAATAACCCCTTCCAAAATGAAATACTTAAGTATAAATCTAACAAGACACATATGAGATTTATATGAGGAAAACTACAAAACTCTGGTGAATAAAATCAAGGAAGAACTAAATAGAGAGAGAGGTATTACATGTTCACGATTAGGAAGACTCAATATTGTCAAGATGCCGGTTCTTCCCAATTTGCTCTACAGATTTAATGCAATTCCAATCAAAAGCCCAGCAAATTATTTTATGGATATCGACAAAATGGTTCTAAAGTTTATATGAAGAGGCAAAAGACCCACGACAGCCAACACAATCTTGAAGAACAAAGTTGGAGGGCTGATACTATCTGACTTCAAGACTTACTATAAAGCTATAGTAATCAAGACAGTGTGATATTGGTAAAAAAAAAAAATTATAAAATAAACAAAAAGATCAATGGGACAGAACAGAGAAGCCACAAATAGATCTATATAAATACAGTCAACTGATCTTTAACAAGGAACAAGACAGTGGTAATACAATAGAGCCAAGATAGCCTTTTCAATAAATGGTGTTAGAATAACTGGACATCCACATACAAAACAAGCAAATAAACAAACAAACAAAATTCCCCCAAACAACAGGATCCAGATATAGACCTTACACCTTCAGAAAAATAAACTGAAATGGATCCTAGATCTGAAATGTAAAGCACAAAATTCCAAAACTCCTGGAAAATAACACAGGAGAAAATCTAGATGACCTGGTATGGTGGTATCTTTTTAGACACAATACCAAAGGCATGGCCCATGAAATGAATAATTGATAAGTTGGACTTCATTAAAATTAAAAACTTCTGTCTGTGAAAGACAACGTCAACAGAATAAGAAGACAAATTGGGGGGCGCCTGGGTGGCTCAGTGGGTTAAGCCTCTGCCTTCGGCTCAGGTCATGATCTCAGGGTCCTGGGATGGAGCCCCGCATTGCATCGGGCTCTCTGCTCAGCAGGAAGCCTGCTTCCTCCTGCCTCTCTCTGCCTGCCTCTCTGCCTACTTGTGATCTCTGTCTCTCTGTCAAATAAATAAATAAAATCTTTAAAAAAAAAAAAAAAGAAGACAAATTGGACTGGGAGAAAATATTTGCAAAAGACACATCGGATAAAGGATTATTACCCAAAATAGACAAAGAATTTTTTTTAAGATTATTTATTTATTTATTTATTTGACAGAGAGAGAGAGAGAGAGATCACAAGCAGGCAGAGAGAGAGGAGGAAGCAGGCTCCCCGCTGAGCAGAGAGCCCGATACGGGACTCGATCTCAGGACCCTGAGATCATGACCTGAGCCAAAGGCAGAGGCTTTAACCCACTGAGCCACCCAGGCGCCCGACAAAGAATTTTTAAAACCCAACAATAAGAAAACCAACATGATTAAAAAAATGGACCAAAGATCTTAAAAGACATCTCACCCAAGAAGATTTACAAATGGCAAATAAGTATATGAAAAGATGCTCCACAACACATATCATCAGGAAAACGCAAATTAAGATAGCAAAGAGGTATCACTATATACCTATTAGAATGGCCAAAATTCAGAACATAGTCAAGGATGAGAAGAAACAAAAACTCTCATTCATTGCTTGTGGAAATGCAAAATGGTACAGCCATTTCAGAAGTCAATCTGGTGGTTTCATACAAACCCAAACATATTCTTACCATATGATCCAGCAATCACAAACCCTGTATTTGCACAAAGGGGTTGAAAACTCAGGTCTACACAAAAACACAGATGTTTACAGCAGCTTTATTCATAATTGCCAAAACTTGGAATCAACCAAGATGCTCTTCAGTAGGTGAATGAATAAATAAACTGTGGTACATCCAGACAATGGAATACTATTCAGTGCTAAACAGAGATGAGCTATCAAGCCATGAAAACACTTGGAACAATCTGAAGAGGCTACATTCTATATGATTCCAACGATAGGACATCCTGGAAAAGACAAGAGTATGGACAGAGACAATAAAAATATCAGTGATAGATGGGGTGGGAGTGGGGAAGAGTTGAACAAGCAGAACACAGGTGATTCGTAGGGCAGTGGAAAAACTCTGTGTGATATAACAGTGGCTACATGTTACACACATCTGTCCATACCTACAGAATGTACAACACCAAGAGTGAACTACAATGTAAACTATGAGCTTTGGATAATTATGAAGTGTCAATGTAGGTACCTCATTTGCCCTCTGGTGGGGGAAGCTGATAATGGGGGAGGCTATACATGTCTGCAGGTAATCTTTGTATCTCTCCCTCAATTTTGCTGTGAACCTTAAACTGCCCTTAAAAAAAATAAAGTCTTTCAGGCTCCTGGGTGGCTCAGTCGGTTAAGCGTCTGCCTTCAGCCCAGGTCATGATCCCAGAGTCCTGGGATCAAGCCTGGAATCAAGCTCCCTGCTCCCCTGTAAGGCCTCTATTCGTGATCTCTCCCTCACACTATCTCTATCTCTTAAATAAATAAATAAAAATCTTAAAAAAAAAAAAAGTCTCTTCAAAAAAGTTAGGCACTTAGTTGAAATTTGTCATTTTATTTATTTATCTATTTATTTAAATTTAAGTAATCTCTGCACCCATCACAGGACTCAAACTCACAACCCCTAGATCAAGATTCACAGGCTCTTCTGACTGAGCCAGCCAGGTACTCCCAAAATTTGTTATCTTATATAAATGAGGCCTATCTTCACACAATCAGAGTTGAGATTCTAGGAATTAATAGTGATTATGACAGGACAAAAATGAGTTCTTTTAATTTTTTATAGCATGCCTATTTTGTTTATCATGTATGAAGGAAGAAATAAGAACTAAATACTAATCACCAGGGAAACTTGATTGTCAAACAACTGCAGAGTCTTCAGCTAAAACTCAGAGAACTTCACCTACACCATCTACAAATTTGATCGATTTATATTCAGCTTTTAACTCACCCAGGAAACACCTGCAGAATTCAGGAAAACCCCTAGCTATTTCAAACCACAAACAAAGTGCGGAATTTTAGAACCAGAGAGAAGTTAAAGATTATTTGATCCAAACATCTCATTCATAGGCAAATGTAAAACCCCAAGGACAATGCATCTGGACTGCAAAGCTGGCTCAGACCAGACCCAGCACCAGACCCAGAATGCCCTGAGCCTCAGGATCTGAAATTCTCTTTGCCTCCTCTGGCTGGGCCCCTCTCTGCCTCTCGGTCTCTCAGTTGCTCAGTGTGAGCACTCTCTCACTTGCATGCTCGCTCTCACGTGGCCTGCTCTCGAAATCTCTCTCTCTCTCCCCTCAGCCCTCCTGCCCTCCCCCTGTGCCCCTCCCCCTCCCTCTGGCTCTCCTTCTCACTGAATCTCTCTCTCTCTTTCTCCTTCTGAGTCAGACTTAATAGATCTGTAAGAAATTGTACAGCTCACAAATGCTGTTAGGAAAGCAAAATCAAGGCTCAGCGAAAACTGCACTTCCTTACTGCACAGCTCAGTTTCCCACACCCTTCCCCTAGCAGACAGAGTAAAGGCTGGAGACTGGTACAGTGAGGCCCACAGGAAAATATTCTCCTTAGCTTCATCTCACCTTAGCTTCAATCCTTAGCTGTGCTGTGCCTCCAGCACAATCAAACGCCACAGAGCTACAAAGTGCCAAACCATAGTTTCCTTTACGTATGACTAAATAGATATATCCAAATGTTTCATTCATTCAGCAACTATTTACTGAGTACCAATTCTATACTAGGCATAGGTCTAGGCCCTGGCATACAGCATCTGCACTGGGGGTGCTTATGCTTGGTTTCCCTTATATCCATCCACTTGGGGAACTGGAGAGTCTGTGAGAGCCCTGGCATTTGACTGTAGGCTGGACCACACTATAGATACTCATTAGGTTAAGTCTTTATAATCATGTCCATTGATTGACTTCAGAAGTTGGGATAGCAGTAGATTCAAGCACATTCCTTCTCCACTTTGCCAAAATCCTGATCAGCCCTTGGACAGTAAAAATCAGGTGGTATTCCTGTAACTCATGGCTGACACGTTGTTGCAACAGAAGCTAGGGTCATCCTTGTTAGAGGTAAATGGTCTATAGAACGAAAACAGTATTTAACGTAACCATGGATTGCCCGGAGATTCTACAATATTTTCTATTTGACGTTATGCCATAACCGATTCTTTGTGGTTCCAGAGTGTTTGTTATACACATATTCTATACCATACACTGTTCTAAGAACTGCAGAAACAAAAATGAGAAGGGTTTTTTGTCCCTCCCCTCAAGGACACAAACAGATATATACTATGACATGGTAAATGAAAGTATGCACAAGGTGGTGGGGGAGCCCAGAGGAGGCAAACATCACCCAGCCTGGGCAAAGAGAGCACAGAGTGGCTTTCCGAAGGTGGGGGTACATAAACAGGTAACACGAATAGGAGTTAGCCAGGCAAATAGGGGGAGCATGTTCTACACAGAGACCACAGGGGTGAATGAAGACAAGACAATGAAATATTTGTGAGGAATACAAGCAGTTTAGAATCACTGTAACAGGGGCACCTGGGTGGCTCAGTGGGTTAAAGCCTCTGCCTTCAGCTCAGGTCATGATCCCAGGGTCCTGGGATCGAGCCCCACATCGGGCTCTCTGCTCCGCGGGGAGCCTGCTTCCTCCTCTCTCTCTCTGCCTGCCTCTCTGCCTATTTGTAATCTCTGTCAAGTAAATAAATAAAATCTTTAAAGAAAAAAAAAGAAGAAGAATCACTGTAACAAGAAATGAAAGGAAACCAGAGAGATACCCAGAGCTCAGATCATGAAAGTCCTGGCACACAGTAGGTGTGTAAGAAGTACTTGATGAAGGAATTGTCTAAAACTTTCATCAAGAAAAAGGTGTAAGGGCGCCTGGTTGGCTCAGTGGGTTAAAGCCTCTGCCTTAGGCTCAGGTCATGATCCCAGGGTCCTGGGATCGAGTCCCGCATCAGGCTCTCAGATCCGCAGGGAGCCTGCTTCCCCC
>ML102684.1:5408-35187 GCA_003697995.1 Taxidea taxus jeffersonii
TCAGGTCGTGATCCCAGGGTCCTGGGATTGAACCCCACATCGGGCTCTCTGCTCAGCAAGGAGCCTGCTTCCCCCTCTCTCTCTGCCTGCTTCTCTGTCTACTTGTGATCTCTGTCTGTCAAATAAATAAATAAAATCTTTAAAAAAAAATCTATGATAAATATAATAAAACTATGCTGCAAAAAACTCCCAAATTATCCATAATCCCATCACACCATTAGAATGTCAATATATTGCTTCTCAGTAATTTTGATACATATTTAACATAGTTGTAATTAAAGTATTTTTAAAATTTCATGCCTTTTTCCATTTAATATTATAAAATAAGCATTTTCCATTTGGCTAAGTAATCTTTATAAACATCATCTTTAAATCTGCATAATATTCTATTAAAGGGAGTGCTATAATTTCCTGGATTTTTCTCATATTAGTAAACATTTGGCATACCCTATCAAATAACCCTTTTAATGCATAGATTCACACATACCATTACACATATGGTGATTTCCTTTCCATTTCTCTACTAGTTTTTCTAGAGGGCAATTTTAAAAATTTACATATGTTCTGTAAAAACAAAAGTATTCATGTTCCCAGAGATCTCTCCTTTGGAAAAGTTCGCCTGGTTTTGTGTAAGGACAAGTACAATGGACTTGAAATCAGAAGTCCTTAATTCAAAGCCCAGACATTTTGTTGTAGTCTCTATGATAATGAATACTTCCTAGAAGAGGTTACATAGTTGATCTCTAAGGCCCCTTCAGGTCTGATATGCTCACAAATGATTCAGAGTAGCTTCACAATCGTAAAGATGAGAAGAGTGGAAAGACCATGAGTCTTCAGTTTGGAAGGATGATATTTTAGAGATCATCTGGTTGACAATGCATTTTCTCCTTGTTTTTAATCAGCACTCTGAGAATTTTCCATCTTGTGTATGAAGAAGCTGAGGCTGATGGAAGGCCCATGACTTGTTAAGTCACACCAGAACATTAGTATTGGAGCCAGCATTCTACCCACCCTGGTGACTCCTGGTCCAGTGGTGTATTCAGGGCTCCCAGTGTATCTTCTGAGGGGAATCTTTATTTCAACAGCAGCCAATCTGCCTTGCTCATTCCAAGGATATAACTCCTTCATCTGTAAGAGTATGGCTTTTTTCATCTTGTAAGTCTTTAAACTTCCTCACCATGCTTTTCCATCAGATGACGTCACTGGTTCTCTCCCATATTGTAAATGAAATTGCTAATAAAAACAAATTAAGAGTCATTATAAAAAGCAGAAATTAGTGAAGAGTGTCCACATAGCTTTTTCTAGTGCCCAAAGTACCTGGCGATAGAAGGTAAGCATTTGAGGCCAAAATGGAAAAGAAAATGAAAGCTACAAAAACAAAATAAAGTTGAGCATTCAAATTAAACTAATAGTGGTACACCAAACCTGTCACTGTCTAGCTCTGCAAATACTTTGAATTGGTAACAGCAATTTTAGCATTCTGCATGCCACCCATGAAGCTTTTCAAAAGTATTGTCTCATACATTATCTCATTTTCTTCTCACAACAACCCCTTGAGGTAATTATAGCAAGATTTCCCACTGAACAGGGAAAGAAACAGAGAAGATGACCTGACCCTTGCACACATTTCTTTGTCTAAGACTTGGTTGCCCTAAACAGAAATTAGGAATGTGGAGGAGCACCCTAAATTCAGACCACCTGCCTTTTGTGGGGTTGGGGGGGGATGTCTTTAGAGCATAGCTGCTGCTAGAATCTGGAGTCCCTACCAAATGAAACTTGAAGCCCTACATGCTTAATTAGAGACACTCTGAAATATACTTTCTAGTTTTCTTAGCTGCCAAGATTTCAATAAAATAAAAGAATATATCCTTCCAAAAATCTACTCTCCCAGCTCCTAGAAACAGGGGTCCAAAATGAACTGTGAAACAGGCCCCTTTATTAATTACTCCTAAATAACCATACAGACCACAGAGTCAATGTCTACAAGGCACTGGTAAAATGAGAAAATAGAAAAAGAATACTTGGTGCATCCTCACTTTGTTGAAACACAATGTGAGAACTAGAAGGAACCCAAAAATACTGAATTCAACCTTTTCAATCTTGGCTTCTGCATTCTCTATCCTTCTTGTCTGGATACCCCTCATTCCCATATTCTGATGCCATGGTCCCTCAGAGACTTGACAGCATGCTATCATTCTCACTTATCTTGTATTCATTTTCTAAGAATAATGCTGTAAAAAAAAAAAAAAAGTCCTGACAGTGAATTAAGAAGGATAATTAATTATCCCTCTGTACCCAAGTCATCCTTCCTTCTTCCTTCCAGTCTGTTGTATGAATCATGACTATACTCAATCATTTCCTTCTTTCATATCCACAACTTCCCAGACACCCCCTGCATGTGACTGATTCAACCTCCATGAGAGATGGGGGGCAGCTGTTAAAAGGAAATCCCTCTGACTGCTTGGTTTCTTGGCCTTGACTTGGTGTGAGAACTAAGTGGTTGATGTCATGGCCACTATTTTGCAACCATGAATGACTGTTAGCAAGATATAAAGCCCATATGATAAGAATGACAATCCAGAAGGTAGGAAAAGCCTCAGAGTACCCTAAGTAGGTGAACAAAGTTTCAGGTGACCTAAATTCCAAATCCTTGTATATAATAAATATTCCTTGGTTGAAACCATGGTTAGATGGCTTTTTGATTCTCATAACTGAATGTATCCTGACTGACATACGCTTTCAGGTAATACATGCAGTTCAACATAAGTTTCAACACCTCAACCCATAAGATCAGCTAAAACATTCATTGTGGGTTCCTACAGCAATATGGCAATAGAGGTATCTTTAGAGTAAGTGGCCATTACAAATGGCCTTGCATTCCTTCTTGCAGCATTGTCAATGTTTTGTTTTGTTTGGTTTGGTTGGTTTGGTTGTTTTGTTTTGTTTTAGATAGAAGAGGAACACATCCCCAGTGAAAAAGGTGTCATTGCAATAATCAATAAAGCAGTGGAAAAGCAGGGTTCTCCTCTTTATATTAACCTTTAAGTGACATGTATGCTCATCTTCCCAAAATACAGATCTGCCTATTCCCAAAACAAGTCCTATGTAAAAGCTAAATGGAACACATCCCACTGCCAATACAAATATCACCATCAAAAAGCAAGTACTATATGTTGGCTAACTGAATATAATAAATACATACATACATACATACATAAAGTAAAAAAAAAAAAAAAGGAAGCACTTTATTCATCAGAAGGCAACAATTCCAGAAAGACCATAATACCTCATTATCTTTTATAAACTTACCTCAGTATTTTTAGCATCTATACTGTTCACCCCTTGTTGAGTTTTTAGTGGTATAATATAGAAACTCCCTTTTCACTAATAGATAACCTCCATTTGTGAGAGGCTTATGTAAAAACCATGTTCTTGGGGTGCCTGTGTAGCTCAGTTGGTTAAATGTCTGCTTTTGGTTCAGGTCATGATCTCAGGGTCCTGAGATTGAGCCCCATGTCAGGGGGCTGCTCAGTGGCAAGCTTAGTTCTCCCTTTTCCTCTGTTTTTTGCCCCCTTTGTGCTTGCTTTCTCTCTCTCACTCTCAAATAAATAAATAAAATCTTAAAATAACAACAACAACAATAATAATAACAAAACTATGTCCTTACTAAGGTATGAGCCTTGTGGGAATAGAGTTTCAGATTGTTCACAAGGTTCCATTCAAAATTTCTTCGAGTGGTCACCCAGAACAGTGATTTGTAGCTGTCTGAGTCAGGGCTTAGACCCGTTTTCCAGGTGTGTATTCCATGTTCTGTATCTTAAATGCATTTGCCCTCCCTCAGGGTTTCCTTTACACTTTTTATGGAATGTGGATATTTTTGTACCTCTAATTATAGTTAATGTGCATTTCTCACATCACCCTGTAGAAGACAAGATTTTTGAGGGGAAAACCTTTGTCTTTTTAATCTCCTCAAACCCATCAATGCTCAGACAAAAGCCTTTCACTTTTTATTTAAATTGCTTAGGCATCATTTCCACTCCTGCATCACACATTTATAACTACCATGGAGGAAAACATGGCAAAATACCTGAGTGCAGCCCACACAGCAGCAAATGGAGAGACAATGTTCTAAATAAATTTTCACCATTCCTAAGTCTGATGTTGAGGTCAAATTTCTCTCACTTAAAAAATTTAAAACACAGATACAACTGTTCAAGGGCTCAAGTTTTACAATCCCATTCCAAAAACAAAGTAGTCAGGAGTTGGTTTCAGATTTAGATTCCTTTGCTAATCTGCAATTTTGGAGTTATAATAGAGCCTTGTGACCTTTGCACCTTAAACCAGCTGTTTCTTTGCCCCATCTCCTCATTGAACTTATCCCCTGAATCCATCACTTTGCTTTCTTTGGTGTTTGCTGCTCAAACTTTTTATCGCCCACCACATATCCTCCCTACTTTCTTGATGTCTTCATCACTCACCTTTCCTCCCTCCTAGAATACTATGAAGTCAAGTCTCTACCTCTTAACAGACGGACTGAGGGCATTCTCCAACCAGTCTGGTACTCAACCCTATATCCTCAACCCCCTCTTGTATAGTCATTACTCTTGAACCTCTAGCTTGAGCTCTTATCCTTCCCCATTCCTCAGGACATATGTCTACTTCTTCTCAGTTACTTAAGGATAAACTGCATATACCACTTTCTTAATTTCAAATGTACAGCTCTCTGTTGTGTTTCCTTCAAAAAAGGTGATGTCTGTATTCTGTATCTTCCAATATCTTTGTCCATCCCTGTAGACTGTTCACCCAGGAGGTACCAATTGTTTAATGTCAATGTAAAGAAGAAATAGTGCAATGTGCACTGAGGCTACTTTCCAGTTGTGGAATACATTTGCTGTCACCTAGGCCTTCTTCTTTCACACCCGTGTAATGAAATGATTGCTTGAACACATGAAAAGAGGCAGAGAGAAGCCTAGAAATGGCTGGAACCCACTGAGTGCTAGTCAGGGGAACAAATCTCAAAAAGTACCCAATAAAAAACTTTTTCCAGATATTCCACAATTAAATTAAGGAAATAAGTCATGTAAGTTGCTACCTTTAAAAACAAGAGCTAGCTAATATTGAGAATTTAATATATGTCCAGCCAACCCTCCTACAAAGAATAAAGAATAATATAAGGAGGCCTCTGGCCTTCAGTAATTACAAATTATTGGAAGAGATGCTAAATATTTAAAAAATCAAAGGAGGACACATATATTCTGCCTCAACCTATTGTACATTTCACCTTTGTTACCAACCTATAGCCAGTCTCTGTATGCCAACAGTTTTCATTCTCTTGGGCATTCTCCCTTCCCCACTAAATATTGGGGGAAATCCAATAGTAACCAGCTTGTTGTCTAAGCAGACACTTTGAAATTCAATCAGAAAGTCAGCTCAAACTTGATGATGGGTGGTCTTAGTCTCTCATTTAATGAATTTAGCATTGGACACAGAAATGTTTTTTACCTATATGATTTTCAGACTTCCCAGTTCCTATAGTGTTTTTATTTTTTCTTTTTTCCTTTGGCATTTATTATAATTTTTTATTGTGTTATGTTAGTCACCATACAGTATGTCATCAGTTTTTGATGTAGTGTTTCATGATTCATTGTTTGCGTATAACACCCAGTGCTCCAATGTGGTCTGTGCACTCCTTAATACCCACCACCAGGCTCACCAATCCCCCCACCCTTCTCCCTTCTAAAATCCTCACTTTTTTCCCCAGAGTCCATAGTCTCTCATGATTTGTTTCCCACTATGATTTCTCCCCCTTCACTTTTCCCTTCTCCTAATGTCCTCCATGTTATTCCTTATGTTCCACAAATAAGTGAAACTATATGATAATTGACTTTCTCTGTTTGACTTATTTCACTTAGCATAATCTCTGCCAGTCTCATCAAAGCTGATGCAAAAGTTGGGTATTCATCCTTTCTCATGGCCGAGTAATATTCTATTGTATATATGGACCACATCTTCTTTACCCATTTGTCTGTTGAAGGGCATCTTGGCTCTTTACACCGTTTGGCTATTGTGGACATTGCTGCTATGAACATTGCAGTACACATGGCCCTTCGTTTCACTACATTTATCTCTTTGGGATAAATATCCAGTAGTGCAATTGCTGGGCTACAGGGTAGCTCTATTTTTTAATTTTTTGAGGAACCTCCACACTGTTTTCCAAAGTGGCTGCACCAACTTGCATTCCCACCAACAGTATAAGAAGGTTCCCCTTTCTCCACAACTTCTCCAACACATATTGTTACTTGCCTTGTCAATTTTTGCCATTCTAACTGGTATAAGGTGGTATCTCAAAGAGGTTTTGATTTGAATTTCCCTGATGGCTAATGATGATGAATACTTTTTCATGCATCTTCTTTGGAGAAGTGTCTGTTCATGTCTTCTACTCATTTTTTGACTTGATTATCTGCTTTTGGGGTGTTGAATTTGAGAAATTCTTTATAGATCTTAGAAATCAGCTCTTTGATGTGTCATTTGCAAATATCTTCTTCCATTCTGTGGTTGCCTCTTTGTTTTGTTAACTGTTTCCTTTGCTGTGCAGAAGATTTTTATCTTGATGAAGTCCCAAAAGTTTATTTTTGCTTTTGTTTCCTGTGGCTTTGAAGACATGTCTTGAAAGAAGTTGCTGTGCCAATATTAAAGAGGTTACTGCCCATGTTCTCCTCTAGGGTTTTGGTGGATTCTTGTGTCACACTGAGGTCATTCATCCATTTAGAGTTCATCTTTGTGTATGGTGTAAGAGAATGGTTGAGTTTCATTCTTCTGTATATAGCAGTCCAATTTTCCCAGCACCATTTATTGAAGAGACGTCTTTTTTCCACTGGATATTTTTTCCTGCTTTGTCAAAGATTGACCATAGAGCTGAGAGTTCATATCTGGGCTCTCTACTCTGTTCCATTGGTCTATGTGTCTGTTTCTGTGCTAGTACCATGCTGTTTTGGTGATCACACTTCCTACAGTATATCTCATACAAAAGGCCTATATCCCATCAGGGGAAGGAAAATAACTCCCAGATGGGCTCAAAGGAAACCAAAAGCGGATAGACTTTACATCAGAGGATAACTTGTGCTTTGTGCTCTTGTTCTTTGGGGCTTTATCATTTTGTGGTTTCTCTAGGACACATAGATAGCACTTGCTTTTACATAGAAAACTGCTAACTCTAGTTACTTGTGAGTTGAAAAATCCCTCATTTATCTGCCCTAATCCTTCTTTCATTTTGAATACTATAAACAAAATTAAATGAAGTCATATAAACAAAAAAACTTTCCAGCTATAACAATCCATCTCAGTAGACGGTATCTCATAAATGATTCACCTTCATTGCTTTAACCTAAAGTCTTTTGTATTTTGCACATCCAAATGAATAACCATCAGTAAGCTTTATGCATTGCACTGTATAAATTACCTCAGATCTGTCATAACCTAGGGACTAGCACTGGTTTGGGGGGAAGAAACGTCTGTCCTAATAATTCCTATGTTGAATCTCTTATACCAAGAAGAGCTGAAAATTATCAGAAATTATCAGAAAATTAACAGAATCAGACTCTACTCCAAACCTGATCTGGACTTTCCCCTTAACATTTACAAATAGAGCATATGCCCTATATAACATCTTAACAAATAAAAAGAATTTTTATTCCAATAGTCCTATAAGCACTTTGAATGTTTGACAGGAGAATCAATTGTAATAAATGCTTAAAACACAGCCTTCAGGAGATACCTGAATTTTTAAACACAGCCTTGATTACCTTAGAAATATACCTAAAGCTAACAATCCTATTTACCTGGTGCAGGTACTAAAGAAAAACAAGACTTCTAAAGCAATCTTGCCTTCACTCAGCTGCTGAGTAAGAAAGCAGTTGGCCTTACTTCAGCTATGCAAGGCAGGGGATAAGCCTTTGTTAAGGCAGATTTTTTTCTTCCCACAGCTGCATTGGAAAGCAAGGTGTGAAATTCCAGGGATACTATAGTAATGGAGTCACATAGGATGAAGGGAATAAGAAAAAACATAGCTGAGAAGTACATGTTGGACTGTTGGGGCTAGCATTCTCTCTTGGCAGAAGGGGCAGTCAGGTGGGAGGTCTTTGGCTACCCCCCTATATGTTTCTCCAGTTTCTCCCGGTGTGCCTGTGTTATCGGGTATTCCCACATAGTGCTGAGAATGACTCCTCAGGCCTCCCTGCTTCCATCCAAACACTCCACTCCCTCATCCCATTACCTGTAACACAGCTAGGACGCGCTAGCTATTCATTAACCAGTTCATACAGCTGTTGGTGCCTGCTGACTCTCCATGTATTAGACCACAGAGATAACGTTCTTGCTTCTTGGAGTTCGAAGTCACACTTGGAAATGAGGAATGCAGGAGATGACATCTTTGATATCTTCCCAAAGATACCAAGTAGGGGATTGCTAATGCCACATTATGGAGGACTAGGCATTCTGACATTACATTATTTGTATTTTAAATTAAGGCTAGGTTGGACACACACTGTGGAACAGAATGTAACCTGGTCGTTATATCTTCTTCTTAGACTTACAAGGATAAGATACACAGAAATGTTAGGCCCAAAATGTACATAAATATGACCAGGCTAAATGACAGGGAATTATCAAGAACAAGAAAAGAAATGTTGTCAAGAAAATGAAAGAAGAGAGGTAAGGGTCTGTGAATTTACCATGGAGCAAATGAATAAAGGATTTAAAATGCAAACACCAAGAGGAAAAATACACGCATTTTAAAGTGGGTTGACTTTTGCCCCAGTTCTGAACCATGTTGATAAATAAAACAAAAGTGGCTAATTAGCATAAGTTGATCCTTAACAGCACACCACCCTATGCGTCATTTTATGGTGTTTTTAACAAGCAAGGTCATTAATACAACACAACACAAACCAAATAAATAATTTAGGCAAATCTACTACACACAGATTTGGGGTTCCTTTGTATGACCTTTGAAAGAAACAGCTCTTTGGCATAATTGATTACCAATAAGAGTGAGGTCAGGTAGGTTCTCTCTTTCCATTCTGAAAAGGAAAGTAACACTGTGGGCAGAACAGAGCCCAAGGTGAAGAGAGGAAAGAGGTTGCTAGCACCGCACACTTATTCTGTCCTCTCTTCCGTTTCCTCAATCCCGGGCTTGACTGCAGAGTCAGAGCAAGTCATGACTGGAACAACAGACTTCCCTCTGTTCCTCATCTGGGGGCATCGGCAGGGAAGTACCCCACTGTGCCTATGTAGTCACAACCCCAAACTTTGTCTCTAATGAGCAAAACCAAGTGAGAAGTCTTAGGCTCAGTCCGAAAACTTGAAAAGACTAACAATTGTGAATGTGTTCACCTTTACTCACTGACACTGTGGTATGGCAGTTAAGTCACACTCTGGAGTGGCATCTATGTTCAAATCCAACTTACAGCTACTCTTGGGAAACCCTGGGCCTCAGCTTTCACATCTGTAAAATGGATGTAATAATAGTATCCACCTTATAGGATTGAGACTTAACTAAGGTAACGATTCTCAAGCACTTAGCCTGAGTCTGGCTGACATACACTAAGCACTGAAGAAGTCCTGATTATTACGATTGATATTATCCTTTTATCACTACTACAAAAGGAGCAGCCTGTGATGAAAATATATACCTTGGCTTTCAGGCCCATTTTTCTAGAAAGTAATAAAAATGTAAGCAATATCTCTGTTCCTAGAATTACCTTGATCAAAGCTAAATTAAGCAGGAGAAAGGCCAATGGGTGAAATGGTCACTAAAGCGAAGAGACCAAAGACTTTATCATAGAAATGATGAGACCAGATTTCTATATCCTGTTTAAGCCAGGCAGGTAAACATATGTGAAAAACATCTTCAACATTTTATTGCAATAAGTATAGCTTCTATTAAAACTGCTTTGAAAGATGTGATTATTCAGAGAAATGAGGTAAAGTTTTCATGGAGCTCTCTATTATTTCCTACAACTGTATTTAAAAACATAATTATTCCAAAAAAAGCTTCACAATTTCGGAACGTTTGACCCAGAACATGGCATCATACAGTGTTTGCATTAAAATCAATCATTCAGATCAATCAATCTGGGCAACCTACCCAGGCCTTTCTTTGACAGATTCAAAAACTGAGAATTAAAGAGACTCCCCTGGCTTTTCAGCTGGTTAGTGGCTTCTAACCAGAGATTGTGTTACAGACCTGTGTTGCTTTGACTCCATCCATTAGTATGTATGTATCGTGGGACCCGCTATTTGCTCAGCCCCTTGACAGAAAGCAAGAAGTGTGTGTGTGTGTGTGTGTGTGTGTGTGTGTGTGTGTGTGTCCTCATTCTGAATTCATACATAAGAGAAGGAAGGTACAAAAGTGCATTATTTTTTATTTTTATTTTAGAGAGAGAGAGAGGGAGTGCCTTTGTGTGCACAAGTGGAGGGGAGGGGCAAAGGGAAGGGGAGAGAGAAAATCTTAAGTTCCATGCCCAGCACAGAGCCAGACTGGGCACTCCATCCCACAACCTTGAGATTATGACCTGAGCTGAAATCAAGAGTTGGACGCTTAACTGACTGAGCCACCCAAGTGGCCCGCAAAAGTGCACTCTTATTTGAAAAGTTTATGATTCTGTATTTGTACCTGTTTCTGGAATATAGTAGGCAATCCTTTCCTAGGGCTGCCCAAAAAAAGTATTACAAACTACCTAAGACAATGGAAATGTATTGTCTTAAAGTTCTGGAGGCTAGAAATCTGAAATCAAGATGTTAGGACAGGCATTCTGACTCTCAAAAGGAGAAATGACCGCGAGATAGGCAGGGACTAGTTCAAAAGGGGCTGGGATAGAAGCTTGGATGTTGCCTTATAGGCAGCTCACAGCTACTGGCAAGAGGTTCCAGAGTTGTTTACTGAATTAAGGGTGAAAGCCAAATAAGACAGAGTCCCACCCTCAAGCGCCTCACTGCAAGGTAGAAGAAATGGTGGTGCAGGTAAATCTTTTCAGTTCAGTGTGTGTGCTTGGGAACAAACCTGGTGCTATATGCACAATATCTTGTGGGTATAGTCTATAGCAGACAGCGAACAATTGTTTGTTGAATGATTTCTTTGTGTCAGTGTGTGGATTTTTTTTCATTATTTTAGATAATAATAATAAAAGGATTGCAGATATAATAATAGAAACAATAAAAGTATTAGTAACTAGATTGTATTGAAAGCATTGTGATAAGCACTTTGATGTATTATCTCATTTAATCCTCATCACAATGTTCTAAATGATGTATTACTGTTTTCTCATTCTGCAGATGGGGAAAGAGAGGCTTAGAGAATTGCCCAACCTGACAGAGCTAGGAAGCGGTATAACTGGGATTTGATCCCAGATCTGTAAGACTTCTAAGCCCTGGATCTTATCTGTTATACTGTGATATTAATTGGTGAGCTTTCCAACTATCTTTGTTAGTGTTCTAATTCTAGAGGTTAATGGTTATTCTTTTAAGTAAATCATTATCCTTTCATCACAAGGGGTAAATCTTATAAAAATGTTGATTGAATGAAATTCAAGAGCAGTATGTTTGTCAATGGCCATTAATTAATCAATAATTAATGTGTAAACTCTTTGCTAATCAATTAACTTATTGGAAAGTGTGTAAACAAGACAATTCTGGTCATGACAGATATTAGACAACCATTAGGTGTGGAGACACAATATTAAGGAGAAGCACACACCTTCCATTTAATTATATTTGTAACATATCTATTGCACATGTAATAAACTTCCTTAGAAATCAGTCCCCTGGGACCCTTGAGTAATTGGGAATCCTTCCTTTCTGCCTAATTCATGAAACAATCAGTCTTACTAATAATGAATAGAAATCTTGTTTGAAGTCCAACTGTAAGATAGAAGGTTACAAATAAACAATTAATAAAATTGTTTTGGGTTCAAATATGTGATTTGTATTTGATGACATGCCAGTTTTGGAAGGGAACAGAATGATACAGTCCAGAGGCTCTAAACCTCAGAGTCCTCTTGGACTCTAGGGTCCCATGAGCCACTCCATGCCTGTTTGCATATGTATGAGTAACACACATATTGAAGAGGAATCATACAACTTCATCAAATTCTTTTTTGGGTTTACCTAGCAAGAGGGTTGATAAACAATACTCTTAATGCAAATGAGTAAATCAAGGCTCAGAGACGTTAGGACAACTAAACATTGTCAGAGCAGTCATTCATTAGTGTAAGATCCAGGACAAAGCCCTCTGTAAAGCCCAAAGCCCTCCAGTCTGGGACTCCATCTCCTACACCAAGCCTTTATTATAGACCTGAGAACATGAATACGGCCCATAAACTGCTACACTGTCTACAGAAAGTAAACATCACCCTACCATTCCTGACACCGCTAACAGTTCGCAAGATGCAAAGGTACCACCCTAGGCCGTATATTTTAAGGGCAAATGTTTACAACATGACAAACATTTATCTATTTATATTGAAAAAAAATTCGTCCTTCAAGTCCTTGGATGGTATTATATTTCAATGGAATGTAAAAGAACTTCCCTTTCCTCCTTCCCTCTATCCTAACAATACAATTCCTTCCCTACTAAGAACCCTGCTGTTATTGAGAATGTAATTGCCCAGCACCCCACAGAGAATGCATTCTCTGAAGCACCTGCAAACTTTTTCCTTTGAGATAGGGCAGAGTATTCTGAACACTAATGGGGGGATGTTCAGGATCTGTTAAAACAAAGATCTTTTCTCCTACCCTATCCCCAAGTGAAAATAGAAACCTCCCAAACTAAGGACTCTCAGCTCCATTTTCTTATTATCCTTGGACTAGATCTATGTTTTTCAGTTTATACAACTATCACATTCTGAGCAGGACCCAAACACATGATCCATCTGACTCACTGAGAATCTTTCTGACACATTACTGCCATTTCTAATTCCCACTGAACCCTAGACACTCAACTCTTACGTGCAGCCCCCACCACTACTTTTGGCTTTCCCAAAGCCAGAGTTCGGTGACCTCAAGATAGTGAAGGAAACAGAGAAGCTGTGTCTCCCCTTCCTTGTACTCTCACTGACACACTGCTTCTTGTGTTGACCCAAGGTATTAAGGCAACTGGGTATCAGGCAATTGTACTAGACAGAGACCAACCATCTCATTACCTTGAGAGACTTTTCCCCTACTTATCTTTTATAGTACAACTTCATGAGTTGTACCCATCTACAGTGTGGCTTTCTTTCGATTTTGTTGGACTAGGATAGAGTGAGATCTATGCTTGCTTCCAGGTTGCCAAATACCTATGCTTGTGGCTTAGATGCAGCAAATTGACAAGAGGATGTTCTGTATGTTTATATTTTAAGTGATAAGGAAATATATGTGCTGTTTGCTGCCATGACAGTGAGGGAGCTTTGATGACATAAATGTCTCCAGAAAGATGAGTGAATTGGCCCTTTCAGAGAGCAGGGCTGCCAAGAAACCGAGGGAGTGGAGGTGGTGTCAGCTTCAGGGAAACACAGTCTGGCCTATAAATTAGGCAAATCACTTTCCCTTATAACTGTACTTTAGAAATTGATTTTTATATCAAAATGGACAGATAGGGCATTCAATTAACATGCCTCACTTTTACCTCTTCTGGTTCAAATTAACCCCCTCTTTAAAAGCTCTGGGCACCACTGAAAATAAATTTAACAAATTATTTGAAAGTTCCCAATCCCTGATTAGAATCAAAGCATTGTGCCTTTTCTACTACAAGCATCAAAATACTTTTTAAGAGGTTTTTTGGGGTGTTTGTTTGTTTTTTGGCAGGGATGGGAAGTGGAAAGGGAGAGGATTTAATTTGTTGGAGAAAAAAATAAGTCCTTTTCAAATACAGAAAAATCTCTAGACTGTTGGGCACCAAAATCTCATTTCACATTCACAAAATCAAACTCAGGATCTTCCATCTTCAGATCAATTTTCTTGTTTTCTTGGACAACTTAATTGGCACCCACCAATTAAGAAGTCAGTAATTCGTTCATAAATATTTATTGAGCACCTACAAAGTGACACACAGAGTTAGGAAATAAGCAGACAAAATCTTCCTCATTGAGTTGACACAAAAATAAACAATAAACAAATTAATAGGGGCTGTGTTCTCAAAAGTATTGCTATGAAGATATATAAAGTAGGGTAAGGGGATGGGCAGCACCAGATTAGATCAGTTAACATAGGATAATGAAAGAAATCCTCCCTGAAGAAGTAACTTTTGAGTAGAAACCTTTATGGCTAAAACAGAAATGTCATGCAAACATCTGAGGCAGAACATTCCAGACAAAGGGAAGAAACAAGGAGACAAGCCCTTAGAAAAGAAGGCTACCTTTCAGGAAACTGATGTAGCTGAACCACAAGGAAGTTGGGTAGTAGGAAGGAGATCAAAGGGGCATTCAGGGGCCTAGACATGTAATTTCTTATAAGCCATGGTAAAAGTGGATTTAAATTCTAAGTATCACTGGAAGTTATTTGAGAAGAGAAATGGCATGATCTGCTTTATATTTTTAAAGAATTTCCCAACTGATAGGAATTAAAATCACTTTTAATTCTCTCATATTTGTATTCTTCATCTTTGGTTCACAAATTCAGTTGATTCTTCTCCACGTATTTATTCTTTTGTTTCCAGCCACATTCTAGATCTTACCTACATTCATCATACAGACTTCTAGCTCGAATTCCTGCCCCCAATTTCTCCAAGATCCAATCCATCCAGTAGAAGTGCCAAACTGATCTTACCAAAATACCCACCTGTCCAAGCTATTGTCCTGCTTTAGAAGAAAAGAAATTTACTCCCAGCTGGCCATAGGATAAAGCTTAAATTTCTGATTCTGTAGTCAAAAACTTCACAATATAGCCCACATATCATCAACCACAAAAGCCCTCCTTAGCCCCAGTCCCCCCAAAACTTATCAGCTGATCTCCTCATCTGTGCCTAAACATGCCTGACTCATTCTTGACTCTCAGCCATGCTTTCCCTAGAATAAGATTCTTTCTCCCTTTATATAAGCCATATATATGATTTGTCCTTGGGGACTTAATTCAAAGAGGGTGTTTTTCTCTGAGGTCCTTCAAAATGCCTCCCATTCAGAATGTATGAAGTGCACATGTCCAGGGCCACTGATTTTGGTATATATTTGCATGTCCGTCCTTGCAATACTATATACTTGGCTTCATATAATTATATGATGTCCTCTCAATAAAACTGTAAGCTCCTGGGGCCTTACTACTTCTATAACCAACTCAATGCCTTACACACACTTGGCGCAGAGTCAATCATCAAGCACTGCTTAGAATCATAGACTTTTTAAATAAAAGAAAAGTTAGGGCTTTTCTCTTTCTGGTCCTCCATTTTATGGGTATGAAAATTAAGACCCAGGCCTGTAATGAGCTTTGCCCAGAGTCACATAGCTACTTATTGACAGAAAAAGGACTCATGTACAGGTCCCCTGACTCTTTCCACAGTATCATGCTGAATGGGTCAAAGAAGCAATTCCAGTAACTTATCTTACTATGATCACATTCTAACTATTATGGTTACAAACTTTCCTTCTTTTTAACACCTTTTTTCCCCTCTCTATAACACTGCTACGGAGTGATCAGATGTTCTCCACCAGTCATGAAAAATGTAATTACGATTTTCAGTGAGAATCCAGCTCTAGATGGCTTTACATAAAGGGAACTCATTAGAAAAATATCAGAGGGCTCGCAGGATTGACAGGAGGCTTGAAAACGTATGGAATGCATAGGCACTTCGGAGGGCTGGGAGGCAGGCTTCACAGTCATGGTCCCAGCACAGGGTGAGTCTGAGCACCACCATGGTAAGGGAACCATCCAACTGCACCTTCTATTTAATGCCACATGTTAAGGATTTAAAGACCCTCACCCACCCACAATGTGGACTGGTCTAGTGTAGGGACCAGGAGATGGGGAGAGGAAAAGTTTGGACCTTTCAGCTTCCACAGTAAAAATCAGGAACCAGAAGCAATGCTTCCACCAAGACCACTTATGAAGGGGTTTAATAATCCAAAAAGAAATTGTGAACTATCACCAAGGGGGGGAGTGACAGGAATTCAAACAAATCTCAAATGCTTACTACACCAATAATCTCCACAAATATCAGAGAAAAATGTCAGCTCTTTAATTTCACTTTTTTTTTTTTTAAAGATTTTATTTATTTATTTGTGTGTGTGTGAGAGAGAGAGAGAGAGAGAGCGAGCAAGCGAGCACAGGCAGACAGAGTGGCAGGCAGAAACAGAGGGAGAAGCAGGCTCCCTGCCGAGCAAGGAGTCGGATGTGGGACTCGATCCCAGGATGCTGGGATCATGACCTGAGCCGAAGGCAGCTGCTTAACCAACTGAGCCACCCAGGCGTCCCTCTTTAATTTCACTTCTGCTCGGAATGATAGTAAGGGGTAAGGGAATGTGTGAGGTAATGAGACACGGTTGGAGGCTTGGCTGCCTTGCAAAGAGATCTACCACTTGTTTGCAATGGGCCAGCATCATTTCTATCTTTGATGGAATGCCAAAGCATAGGCATAATTACATCCAATTATCCCTGGTTTTCACATAGGGAAAGTGACTCAGAGTGCTCAAAAGGAGGTTAAAGTCAGAATCCTCCCAAGAGGTATATTTGAATGCAATTACCCTTGGTTCTACATTGATTTCTTAGCCCCTGAGTGCTATCAGTTCAATTATTATTAAGATGATAACAAAAGATTGTTTCGCCCTCTTGCATATCTGCATTTTATAAGGAACTTTATATACATTATCTCATTTATTCCTTAGAAAAAAATCATATAAAGCCAGTATTATTTTTCCACTTTTTAGGCCAAATAACTGAAACTCAGAAAGTCCAAACTAGAATTTGAATCTCAATCTATTTGTTCCCAAAGTTTCTGTGCTTTCCATCCTGTTATTGGAAAAACAGATGATACCGGAAAACAGAATATTTGGATGCAACTCCTGACCCTAGCAGTTATAGGTTGCTAGCTTTGAACAAACTATTTTAATTTCTCTATGCCTCAGTAGCTTTATCTCAAAAATGGGGATAAATAATAATCACTACTCATGTTCCCTCCTAAGACTGTTAAGAAGGACACATGGAAAGGGGCCTTAAAAACTCTGACTGTAAATCTATAAGATGCTATTCAAATAATCTTAATAATTACCATTGTTATGATGTATAAGACAACTGGAGACAATAGAATAGACTGAGACACAGAAAATAATCCGGCTGAATGTGCGGTGCTGATGAGGCAGGGAAAGGGGCCCCAGAATGTAACTTTGCTCTGATCAGATCCACCTGTGGATGGGAAGGAGGAGAAAGGAGTATCTTGAAAGACTATATCCAATAGGATCTGAAATTAGGATATCATTTTGCAGCTGTCTTGCCATTACAGAAATGAATGAAACAAAATCATTTGAATTTAAAGACAGTCTCGTTACTCTTGACAGATTGGTTGCCTGACAACATTTTGGAACTGCCAGAGAACACAAGGTTACTTTTATGTAACTTTAAAACTGTCAGAAAAGTGGAGAGTAAAATTAAGTTTGTTCCTTTTTACAAGTACAGGTAGAGGTAAATTGCACTGCTAGATGAAGGAGAAGGAATGTGACAGTTCTAATGTTATAAATGAATATCTTTATGGGCACTGAAAGTTTGTGTATGGAGAATGATTTTTCTCCCATCCGGTAGGATTATAGAAAAGTGATGTATTGCAGATCAGATGCAAAAGAGAAAAGTGGAACCAACAACAATATAATAACCACTCAACAGAAGTAGAGATGCAAGAAAAGAAGCATTTGTTTTAATTTTAAGATATTTCTGTTTGAAGCAAATGTGAAAGTAGAAGCATCCAAACTGATGTTTACATAGAATTCCTTCTAATTTACATTTTGCCACTCTTCCTCTTTTTATTGGTGTTTTTGAATCATGATTGTAACATAAGTATTTATTCATAAATATTGCACAATGTGCATTTAAGTCCACCCTTATAACACGGAAAGCCATATCTGCAACCATTTGCCCATCTTCTCGGTTACAATAAAGAAATGTCCCTCTTCTTTCTAAAGGCCAAGATTTATACATGGCCTCTAGATCCTAAACCCTCCAACCTTCCAGAAATCCCATTAACAAACCTCTCTTTCTGCAGTGTCGTCAACTGTCAAGCTCCTCTTCATCAGCACCCAAATATAATCTAGTATTGCTCACCTGGGAGTCTGGGGGAAAACATCATCTTTCATCTACTGTCCTGTCCCTCTAGGACCCTGTGCACCTAACAGTCTCAAAGTTAGATATTTGGATTCTACTTATTTACTTTCGTACACTCTGCAATCCACTCCAATCAGGCACCTTCCTACACTAAAAAACATCCTCCTGATAAAAAAATACTCACATTTCTTGATTAAATGGGACTTTCTTCCTCTCCATCCTTCTCAACTTCTCAGCAACATTCAAGACATGAAACTACTTGCTCCTTTCTTCTTTCTTTTTGGCTTCTTTAACATTACACCTCACTTCCCACTTATGCTATCATCTCTCTGTGGTTGTTCCTTCATCTCTTGCTGATTCTTCCTCTTCCATCTGACATTAAGTGTCCTGGACGCTCTTTTCTTCTCAAATTATATTCCCTCCCTAGGCAATCTCATTTACACCCATTCCTTTAAATTCCAAGTATGTGAAATGGCTCCCAAATTTATATTTCCAGCCCATCCTCTTCTTCAAGGCTTCGGAACTGCAAACTAACTACTTGGTGTTTGCCCTTGTTTCACTCCACCACATACACACACAGGTATCTCAAAATAGTGCAAACTCAACTTTTTTTTTTTTTTGATTTTTTTTATTTATTTATTTGACAGACAGAGATCACAAGTAGACAGAGAGGCAGAGAGAGAGAGGAGGAAGCAGGCTGTCCGCAGAGCAGAGAGCCCGATATGGGGCTCGATCCCACAACCCTGGGATCATGACCCAAGCCGAAGGCAGCGGCTTTAACCCACTGAGCCACCCAGGTGCCCCCAAACTCAACTTTTGATACCCCTTCCCCGTTTGTATTTGCCATTCATTCAATATACTTCACCTCAGCACTTGACTTTATTGTATGTATGTATATATATACTTGTTTTCCACACCCGTGACATCACAGTTAGCCTTGAATTGAGAGGCCCCACATTTAGTCTGTGTACTTTATCTCCAGAATACACTTCTCTCCTATCAACAACTGCTAATAAGCAAATTCCAATAATTAACATCCTTTACTGCCCAGGCAGTTACAGTTGCTTCCCACTTCCATTTCCATTTTTCTCCCAGGGAATGTGTGCTTCTAAATACATCTCCAGTCATGTCACTTCCTTACATAAACACTTTCCATGGAGGGTTAGATTATACTTAAGATAATATCTTCACACTACCTGAAAGGTTATATATATATGAAGCTATACCACGAACAGAACACTACTCCCACCTTTTTCTGTCACCATATGGGTCATGCCAAAAGGACAACTTGCAAACCCCATGAAGAACCAACCTGAGACAGCCCTGCCTTCAGTGTGCTTGGAAGAACAAATGTCATGTAAATAAGATGAATATGGGTCTTCTAGAATGAGAAATTACATTTAATAATTTTTAAATAGACAATTTATTAAACCATTTTATTAACATATCCCTTTAACTACTATAATTCTAACCTTCCATGAAATGATCCATAATACACAAAATACACTAAATTACTAAATTACTATTACTAAGTCATCTTTTTCAGGTTTCTTAAATAATAAAAAAACATTAAAATGGAATTATTCTCCTATTCAATAACCAACAAATACTTTTACTACCTTGGAGTATCCTAACATAAGGAAAAGGAAATTCAAATTTTACACTGACTTGACAAAAACCTCTCATAAACCTTCAAAAACAGTTATCATTTCAAGATATGTATTTTCAATGAATGTACAATGGGATTTTTTTTCTTCAAAATTATTTATACAGGAAAATGTATATTTATTTTATTTGTAATTTGCATTATTTTTTGGAGGCTAGAGAAAAGTTACCAAATGTTAATTCCTTAAACCAAACCTACCTATAATCTCTATCTACAATAATTAGGTATAATGCATGATATCGTTCACAATTTTCTGAGCTTCAGAATAGCTTTGCAAAGAAGATTTTTGCAGCTGTTAATAACCATGTAAATTCAAGTGATAGTTCATGATTTATTGACTGCCATCATTATCCTTCATTCAACTACTTTACTACCTCCACAGAATTATATAAAATTGCTCTGGTACCTGTCTCTACTATCTACCACTATGTGGAGTTGTGCTGGTCAGCTGGCCAGGCAAAGATGCGAAGGGCTTTTCTATTTTAATACCAAAGTATCAGTTTTGGTACCTGCCTCCAGTTTGTGGATTGCTCTTTAGTCTTTATGCCAGAAAACCTGCACCTCCAGCAATCATTGAAACTCTACACCTACCTGACCCATATTTGGGACCTGCCAGAGCCAACTAATGTTCCAATGGAAAAACATACTAACTACCAATTCTCTAGATTCTCTGAGCTCTATTCCCATAACAAGTTAGAGCATCAACAACAAATGTCCCTGGACTGTACTAACCTACTTCCTGAATTACAAGCTAATGTAATGAGAATTGGCCATTTCAACATTGGCTAGATCTTTTGCAAAACTATAGCTGAACATCTTGTCTCCCATGACTCTCAGAGAGAATTGAATAAATTTCCTCTTGATTTTAGCAATTGAAAAATTTGTCCTTTATAGTAAATGAGTATACTTCTCTGTGTTAGCCAAGAAGAACTACCTAACTTGCCATGTTTGCTTTTTGCTTAAGCAGCTAGGAATCAAAGAATTAAATTTATTATTGAATTTATCTAATTAGCTTACTGAGAGCTCCTGGTATAATAATTTCTCCCCCTCTCTAAATCTTTTTTTTTCCCATTTTTTTCCTCCCTCCCACACTAGAAAGATATGGCACAACCTCATCAGTAACACTGATTCAGTACAAGAATAAGGCACAGACCCCAAAGGACCAAAAAGTCCAAAATAAGGGCCTGTGTATCGAGCAAGTATGTCACCCTGAGAGAAAAGCAGATTCTCATCATTAACTGGTTATAAAAGTGAGGATTCTCACCATATTCTTGCCATCCTGAGTCCACACATTCCTTTCCATTCATTTGTTCTCTCTCCCACCTTATCACACTCAGGAATCATTGATCTCAATCAGGAGTTAGCAAACTTGCTGTAAAGGGCTATAGAGTAAATTCTTACTCTTTGCAGGTCATACAGCCTCTGTAACAGCTACTCACCTCTTCCATGGTAGCATGAAAGCAACCATAGACAATACATAAACGAATGAACATGGCTGTGCTGAAATACAACTTCATTTATAAAAACATATTATTGGCTGAATTGGGCCATGGACTATAACTTGCTAAGCCCTCATCTAAATGGTTTCTAGTATTGGTTTTTAATTTTTATTTTAATATTCTGAGATGTTTATGTTTAATATAGTAGCCACTTTGAAATATTTCACTGGAGGAGAATAAGAATAAATTATAAATAATAAAACAAGCTTCAGAAACTTTATATTATACACAGCCAAAATATAATTAGCTTAAGTCCTGGATACTGAAAATTTTGAATGGATCTTTGTTTTCCAGAAATGTATACTCTGTTATAGGAGAGAGAAGCCTCTACAAGTAAGTATAACACAGGTGCTGAAAGAGAGCTGCAAAGTAAGTCCTGTGAGGGATCACAAGGTCCACACTCAGGGAGCGGAAGACATTCTGTAGAAATGATATTGGATTCAGGTAGGACCATACCAGGTGAAGATAAAAGAAGTCAGCATTCCAAACAGAGGGGTGGTATGTTTCAAACAGAGGTGAAACAGCCTGGCAATGTTCAGAGAAGTTCCTAATTTCGGCTGTAACACAGGACAGGCATAGAAGAGAACTGAGAAGTTATAATAATAAGTTTTAGTCAAGGATGCAAGGTTAAGAAGTTTGGAATTTTTAGGAGGCAACAGAGAACCATTGTAGCTTTTGAGCAGGGGAAGAATTGCACCTTAGTCTTTATTGAGTATTGAGAAAATTAATCTGTCAGCAGCATATAAAAAAGAACAGAACGTGAACATAAAATCTTCTTTAAAATGATGTGCAAGGCCGTAGAGGCAGAGAGGGAGAGATGTATGCCTCTCTTTTGGGGCATATACAAATCAGCTACATGTAGGACTTTTTCAAACTGCACACTCTTACCTAAAGATTTTGATACGGCTCCTATTGGAAAACACCCCCCTCCCCCGGCTCCATTCACTACTGATAATTGAAAGTCAGTGCCTTGCAAGCCAAGGCACTGACTTTCTTTGCAGTATACTGTATGCCTCTGACGTGTTGGGATGGTATATATATACAATGGAATACTAGGCAGCCATCAAAAGAAATGAAATCTTACCATTTGCGATGACATGGATGGAACTAGAGGGTATTATGCTTAGTGAAATAAGTCAATCAGAGAAAGACAACTACCATATGATCTCCCTGATATGAGGAAGTGGAGATGCAACGGGGGTGGGGGTTAGGGGGGTAGGAAAAGAATAAATGAAACAAGATGGGATCAGGAAGGAGACAAACCAAAAGAGACTCTTAATGTCATAAAACAAACTGAGGGGGGTGGAGGGGAGGGGGGTTGGGAGAGGGTGGTAGGGTTACATTATATGTTTAAATAAAAAAAAATTGATACAGCCAGGGAAGATGAAAAAGGGAGGTGAAATATGGTAGTAAGAGTGGAAATAAACATGGGTTTAGGACTTAGAAAGTTCAATCTGAAATATCTGGGAGCTGGTGCAGGATCAACAGAAATGGGGGAGTCAGAAGGGCACACAGTCAGGGTCAAAAGTGATTTCAGTGACCGGCATGCAGAATCTGAAGTGTCAAGCAGATTTTGCAGGTGAAGAGCAAGCCGAAGACTGAGCATGTGAATCTGAAGCTTGAAGGATTTGAGGATGAAGTAGAGATGTGGGCATTATCCAAAGGGAGGTGGTGATCATTCACACTGTTCCGCTTCAGGTCACTGAGAAACATGTTCCGAGAAAAGGGCTTGAGGATCGCTCATGGTTTAGTGCCTCAAGAGGATAGAGAACCAAGAAAGAGCAGTTGGAGAAGGAAGGAGAGAAAAGGAAACTGTCCCAGAAAGCAGGAGTCAGAGTAAAGGGAACCAACAGGGAAAGACTGGTCAAAAAATAAGGACTGAGAAACAGGTCTTTGTACGGAACAAAGATGTCACTGTTCACCTTTGGGAGGACAGATGGGTGATCGCACAACACAGGCTGTAAGGGATGGAGGTGTGAGCTGGGTGAGGAATTGCAAGTAGCAACTGTAAATCCTCTTGAGAAATTTGGGAGTGGTTTGTTTCTGGGATACTATAAATAACAGGAATGCAGGAAGCAGGAAGTGGGGAGATGAAAGGGACATCTTAGTAACAGGAGAGGAGTTTGCACTGGACAGTGTTAGGGATTAACCAGCCCCAAGGTTACATACAATCAGCCCATGGTATGATGTGCAGGCCTTGAGATGTTTATCCTGCAGAATATGGTGGGTTCTGGCCTTGAGTGCTGGGACAGCTGGCCAGCAGTCACCGTCATTATCTTCAAAGGTAGTTAGAAAGCCCCTTAGTGCAAGTCACATGCACTTTGCTTAAGACAAATATTTTAAACAAACAAGGCTTCTAGTGTGGAGAAACTAAGAATCTCAGAGAGAAAACACCAACTTTGACATACATATTTAAAAAAAAGTTGAGAACACATTGGCTAATTGAAATAATAACTATATATTATGGGCAAATGATGGAGACCAGTCATTTTGTGAGGTGGAATATGAAGACAAAGTTATAATTTGTACATGATTAAGCAGTGTTATTGGAGGGGGGGTGGCTCTAATCCCTTTAGGGAGCCCAGAGAGTGTCATAACTGCCAGCCACCCAACAATTAACTGAAAGGATTCACAGGCCAGCTCATCTCAGTAGCTGTGTCAGATTTCTGGGTGTCATTCCAGCCAATTCGACTTTGTATTAATTTACTCTTCTATAAGCTCAAGTTTTCTTTCTTTCCTTTCTTTCTCCTTTCTTTCTTCCTTTCTTTCTTTCTCTTTCTTTCCTTCTCTCTTTTTCTCCCTCCTCCCCTCCTCTTCTCCCCTCCCAACCTCTCTCCACCTCTCCCCTCCCCATTCTTCCTCTCCCTCCCCTTTCCCTCCCCTCCCCTCCCCTCGTCTTTCCTCTCCTCTCTTCTCCTTTCCTGTAATCAGAGCCCACCTAAACCACGCAATCAGAGTAGTCTGATTAGGTATTAGGTAACACAGACACGAGGGAGAAAGACATTTCTAAAACACGTTTCTCCTCATTTGCCATTTGTTCAAAAGCCCATGGTCCTTGAAGTACCTGAGAAAAGGAGTGGTTGGGATACAGAGAATTCTGCGCTCTAATGGCAGAGCTGTAATCGCTCTTTCAGGGAGAGGTAAAGAATCTGCTGCCTTTTCTCACTGGTCAGAAAAAAAATTTTTTTTTTAAGATTTTTTAATTTATTTATTAGTTAGAGAGAGAGAGCGAGCGAGCACAGGCAGACAGAGAGGCAGGCAGAGGCAGAGGGAGAAGCAGGCTCCCTGCCGAGCAAGGAGCCCCATGTGGGACTAGATCCCAGGACGCTGGGATCATGACCTGAGCCGAAGGCAGGCGCTTAACCAACTGAGCCACCCAGGCGTCCCAGAAAAAAATTTTGAGTTGTGATGTGAGCCAAAGCATTTTTTTTCAGTGTTCACTTTTTTACTTTGCCATAGTGTCTGCACGGCTGAGCTGGGCATATCTTAACAGCCCAAGCAATGTCAACTATAGGCTTGCCATTACAGAGTTCACTTTTCCCCTGCTCAAAAGGCTTCTTTCTCTTAGTTTTGTGGATAAAGACTTCTAGATGGGGAGACTGCTGGGTCTTCCCACCCCACCAGGCCCAGGCCTGGGAGATGACATTACGCCCTCTGACAGCTGGATTGGAATCAGTTGCACGATGAGGCAGACCAGACTGAGTGATATGTTGGAATGTTCCAAATAGCCATGTAACATAGAAGCCTTCTGCCTTAGAAAGAGACCTTTAACATCCCTTTGTTCCAAAATGTCCTCAGGCAGGGCTGTCCCCACCCTGATCCAACCATTCACTTCCAGGCCAGGTCATTGAAAAACTTCCAGATGATGCTCCTAACAGCATAACTCCATTGTCTTAGCATCTCCACCCATTTCAGTGAGATTCTGTCCTTCCTCTGGACAGAAATAATACTAAACTCCATAGCTACTGACCTCTTCTGTACTGGATACCAGCCATATATCCTTGTTGGTCTTACTGGGAAGGCCAACAGTCTTGTATGTGGCCTGTCATGGGGCTCTTTCTATTCTTGGCAGAAGTGGAGAAGGCAACAATATAGTGACCACACAGCAATCTCTCGAAGATCACCCAGCAAGTAGCTGAGGAGCCCAGCTCATCCACAGATGGCCTCTCGCAGGCTTACGGGATAGTCTTCCATCCTGTGAGAAATCATGGGAGAGGGTGGGAGACACTTTCTATTATAGAATCATTAGCAAATGATCCACATACAGTTCTGTCTTTTGGCTGCTTCTAATCCTCACTGAACTGATCTTGAGACCAAAATAAAACAGAAGCTGAGGCCCAATCTACCATCCCCGTATCTCTCCAATCGATCACTTCATGAAAAAATTTTAAGCTTCTGCAGAGCAAAAATAGCATAATTTCAGAAAAAAGAAAACAACAGATTGTCATCCATATTTGTTGAAAATATTTTCCCCAAAGAGTTAATATTTATATTACATAAAATCTCATATAAAATGATGAGAAAAAATATCTAACGACTGCCACTTATCAGCAATTCAACTTAAAATTTAATTTCTTCAAGACTCTTCTCATCTATAAATTGGGTTAGGAGCACCAACCTTGCTGAAGTCATATGTAGATTAATGAGATAATGCTTTTAAAATGCCAAGAACAGGGGCGCCTGGGTGGCTCAGTGGGTTAAAGCCTCTGCCTTTGGCTCAGGTCATGATCCTAGGATACTGGGATCTGGCAGCATGGGGCTCTCTGCTCAGCGGGGAGCCTGCTTCCCCCTCTCTCTGTGCCTGCCTCTCTGCCTACTTGTGATCTCTCTCTGTCAAATAAATAAATAAATAAAATCTTTAAAAAAAATAAATAAAATGCCAAGAACAAAGCACGAGCACAGTGGGTTTCTTTCTTTACCCTTCAAGTGCTCCAACATCAAAGGGGGGAAATACTTTTATATTGAAGGAAACACAGTCAGGGACAAAAATGGGAAAATATTCAACCTTACTAGGTACCCAACAAATACAGATTAAAAGGTACTTTACATCTTTCACAGAGGATAAATTAAAAATAATGATACTGTTAACATTGTCAGAAGGGTTGTCAGAATTACTCTACATTCATTCATTCTCTTCTAGTGGCAGCACAAGCTAGGAAACTCTTCTGGAAAGCCATTTGGCAAAACCCTTAAAAACATCAAATACTCATATCCTTTGCCCTGTACTTTTATCCCAGAAATTCCTTCTGAGGAAACAGTCTGAAAAACGTAGAACTACAAGCACAAAGATTTTCATTGCCAGGAGAGTCATTATAATGAAAAGATCTAGAAGCAACTTAGTGTCTAATATCAGATTATGTAATTTAATTACATAAGGGAAAAACCAGAGAATACAAAATCAGATCTGTATTATGGTTATGTTTTAATCTGTGCATGTAAATAAGGAATGAGTAACATGAACAAATCTTAAAGGACTGCTAGAACCTGAGGTAACAATTGTATTGGGGTAATTTCTGCTTTGCCTTGATTTCTTGCTATTATTGTGATATTGTTTGTACAATAAGTAATTCTTCCTTAAAAAAAAAAATCATTGCCATTTCCACAACCTTTACCTTAACTAGGACCTCTTCACTCCTCAGCTAGATCACGTGTTTACTCCCTAATATATTTTCCCACATTGTATTTCACTTCCTGCCAATCTAGGCAACAATAACACCCATCATTTACTGGGTGCTTTCTCCTTTGTCTGAGGCACTCTATACAAAACCTTTAAATGCATCTTTGTCTTATGTAAAATCTACACCACTGCCACATGAGGAAGGTATAAGGAGAAACCTTATCATTCAGATGAGGAAGGTGAGGCTTAACTATCCTGCCTAAAGTTTGGAAGTCTCTTGTGTTCTAGGATCTCAAGTAGAACCTATATTTATTTATCCAACCTCAGGTTTAATGCAGATTTTTAGCTTATAAAAATTGTTAGTTTTAACTAGCAATAAGCATAAAGGGGTTTATCTTTTTATTTCTATAAAGACAAAATAGAGGCCTAATGCTACAAGGACCACTTCAGGGATCTAAGGGCAAGAGAGTTTCCCAAAGGATTATCTTTATCCGTTTAATCCACAATCTCTAGACTCTTACTTAATTACTTAGTCAAGAATCTGTTTGGTCCAACGGAGAGGAAAATGGCAGATAATTTTGAACACACTACTGAATTTAGAGTAGATATCTAATAAATATTCCCTGGTAGAATTAATGACTCCAAAGACTTGCTCAGAGCCCAGGCAGGATTATGAAGTCAGTTTTCAAAGCCCACAGCCTCCGTTCTCCTTTCCCTGCTCATCTCTCTTCATCAATTCTATTTCACTACCTCAACCCTTGCTAATGTGCATTATCCACACACTCTGTCCTCAAACCATAAGAAAATACTATAAAGAAAGGATATATTAAACTTATAAGTGCTCATGTGTGACTTTTTGAGATTATTATCACTTGAGTTTCAAGTCAAAGAAACAAATTTCTAATTGTGAAACATTCCCAGTTATCAGCCATTGAAGAAAGAAATAGCTAGAAAGAATCAGCTGTCAATAAAGCCATTAAATGATAGTTGAAAGTATCCTACTTTGTTAATAAGGGACATAACAAGTTTACCTATTACCAGATACATGCATTAAATCTCTTTCCTCAAACCATAAATAAATATAGTCCCCAACTATACTTGGGTATCTTAAATATAAATTGCTGTGTACTTAAAAAAAAAATCTTTGTGGTGCACATTTGTTCTTAAATTTAAAAAAATTTAGTGCACCAGGAAGCTTTTCTATTACACTGTATGGATAAAACTAGTAGAAAAATAAAAACTTCCCTGATTACATAATATCTATGAAGGATAATTATATCTATGCAAACAGTGTGATGCATCAACTGAAAACAGCAGTAAGATATAAAAAAGGACATTTGCCAAAGTCCTTAAGGTTTGTAGATTGATTGAACTTGACATCTGTCCAACTTAATAGGACTGATCTTAAGGAATTCAGCTCTTCTTTCCTAATCCACTGTTGCTCCAGTTGGACCTTGTTAACGGCTTTATTAGTGTCAGACTAGATAAGAGGGATTGGCCCTTCCACCTTCATCCAGTGTTTCCTGGTGTGTAGATTCAGGTGACAAAAAAGATCAAGCACTTTTAGAAATTGCTTTCTCTGAAGAAACATTTTTGTGAAACCATTTTTGGATCCTAATTGGAAATACTGATTTTATTTAACCAAGAGGGTAGCCAACTATGTGAAATAAAATATATTTCCTGATAAAAGAGGTTCGCCTGACCAGAATGACATTCACATTTCGGGTGGAGGAAGGACTCAGTCAAAGATTCCAGGTATGTTGCTGTTTATCTTGAGACAACAGTCTGCTTGACAGGATGGGCAGTAATTGACCATCATGTTACACTAGTAGAACAATCTATACCAACGGATTGAACCAGCTCTCTTCCCAGGGGGTCAGAACATGAAGCAGACATCCTAATTACCACAGCCAGCTGAAACCACACATACAGGGGCTTTTTCCATTGGCTTCTTGGCTATAAGAGATATGGGGAAGCACACAAAGTGTCTGAGCAGATGTTTGATCTACAATGTCAACACCCAAGGAGTATGTAGCCCCACATTTAGCAGGGCATTAGTCTAGTAGTCCTGGAGACTGTGCTGGATCTCCTCCTTTTGCCTCTGCAAAACCTTGACTTTGGAAGTAAATCCTGGAATAATGTCCAGGGCTAATTTAACAACTGAAATTTGAAAAACTTTGCTAGAAATTCTCTCCTTATTAAACTTATTAGCAATTGCCATTAGTGTTCTCTCTTTCTCCACCCTGCCCCCTCCAGAGAGACTTTGACCTACATGTAAATTATATGGAAGTAAGAGTAATAGATAATCATATGTTGATCTTAAAAGATAAAATAAGAATTCTAACTTCTCACATAAAATCCCACCTATGTTCAGACATTTCCATACAGTGGCCCTGAAGAAAGCTAAATGTGACAATATATAATGTTTCTTAAATCCTTACAACCATGGAACTCTAATAAGTAATCTTAATTTCTTTGTTTACAAACAAAGGCATATGGTGAACCTGTTCTCATAGCTCCATTGGGATCTTTTTTTTTTTTTTGTCCTCCAGCCTCTCCTTAGACTCTGGAACTGTTGTTCTTCTTTGCCTGGCCTTACTTACCTATCCTTCAAAACGCCCTTCCTCCAGGAAGCCCTTCGTGATCTATTTGCTTTTAGGCTTCTGTGCATTACCACAGCATTCTTTGCATACTCTTATGATAGTACACATCATGTTTATAGTG
>ML102684.1:35587-54604 GCA_003697995.1 Taxidea taxus jeffersonii
TAATATGGCTAAAGTTTTTGCCCACCTACCAAATTATAACTGAAAAAAACTATTCTGAGGACTCATTGCCATGTCTGGCTCATACTAATGACTCAGTAAGTCTTAAATGAATGAATCTTAACCCTCTTGTCTATAACATCCTTCCCCTCTTCCTTTATCCAGTTATTGAAAATCTTATTTCATAGACAAGCAGGTATGAACATACTAAAAAACCCAGAAATGTTAAAATAATGCAAACATGAATAGAGTTCTAAAATTGGGTTTAGTGATGCTTGCACAGCTTTGTAAATTGACTAAAAGATATTGAATTGCACTGGGAAGTTTTAACGTGCAAATTTTACCCCATTACAGCTATTTTTTTTTTAATGAAGAGAAAATAAAGTGTTTACATTACAGAATGGTCCAAAGTGAGAACATTTCAGAAGTAGAAAATAGTGGGACACGAGCGTGAAAGAAGTAATTATGGAAATTTCTCATTGAGTTTTTTTGTTTGTTGGTGAAATTGCTTTTCACCAGGACAAGATGTTGCTAGGAACTTTGCATTAAAAATATTTAACGAGAGTGCCAGAGGTCACATGCTAAAACTGGCCTATTTCCAAATTGGCAGAAGTTTCAAAGTTTGGTACATACATGGTTTGAAAGACAACAACTTTTTGTTTTATTGGTTTAATGAACTGAGTTCAAACTAACTTAACTCTAGAAAATGTATTGACAAGTAAATTAAAAACCAATAAATTTTTGTAATGGAACCTCATCGATATGTAGTTCCCTATTTCTAAGCAAATAACGTGTTATCTGGTTTTAATCAGATTTACTGCCTCCTAATTTCCATTAAAATTTTCTTTGGGGTGTGCCAGGTCTTGTCTGCTGAGTTGCAGATGAAGGGATTTCTTCCTACAGTCTCTAACATCTCAATTACATAAAAGTAGCCCTGTTTTCCTTTTAAGTTCTTAACTGCCTTATGTTGAGAAAGGGTCCATTTTAAATAGATCCTCATTTATAAATAATAGTAGATGCTTTTATCTGTCCGTCAAAATCATGTTGAAAATTCCTTTTCAATCTCATTTTTATAACATCTCATAGAATTTATTATTAGGAAGAGAAATCACACCACAACAATAACTTCAGACCTCTTTTCATTGTAGAGATAGCCTGAGGTATAAATTCAGCATGCAAATAATTCTCTTCATTATCTGCCTGTTAAAACATAGAATAAAAGTTAAAAACGATGAATTCCTGTTGGAAACATGAAAGTTAAATACACTTTTTGACAGACATTTAATAAAATCAGATATGAAGAACAGGAAGGCTAAGTTGTTATAAACATCACTTGGTATGTCTTACAGTTCTTGGTGGCCTAAGATCATCGCTTTAAATTTCAAAGGATTTGAATAAAGACAGCTTCACAGTTGCTCTGCAGTCTTCAGATCTGAAAGAATCCTTTTACAGATTAAAATGAACCGATTTGATATTTATTACAGAGCCGTCACGGTCTTGCAAAAAATCAGTGATTTATATTTGTAACCGTATTTCCAATGAGAGTATTTTTTTATTTTGGGGGGGGAGGATGTGGGACACATAGATCTTTCACAGCTGTCTTTGTCAAACTTGTTTTTTTATTTGTGACCACTGCTAGATTCAACAATATACTAGCATTTCCATACTTGTTCTTAGTAGGTTTTCTTGTTATTATTGTTCTGATTGAAGCATGCATTGCATTCTTTCTAAATTATGTGTCACTTTGTTGTGATTGTTATTTCTGGCAATTTAATAGTCTGTGAACAGGAAAGCTTTGAAATGACTGTCCTCTGTCCTTTGGCATAAACCAATTACCAGGATTTAAACTTATCTGACAAAAGCTGTAGTGACAGATTTGAGAACAAAGTGGTTTTAAATTGTCATTTTTGAATATTTAACCTTTCCTGTTTTATATAACTAGATGTTTTCAAGAACAGCATGTAATCATGAAAACATCGCTTTTCTTATTTCCTTAATAGAAAGTACATCTTCCAGACTTTCTTATGCTCTTTCATGATGAGCTGTAGCTTCAATTCTTAAATTAACTACTTCCAATTATTACAATAGTGATGTATATGAAAATTTCAGAACCAAGATTGTTTCCTAAAAACAGGATTTCATTCTGGAAGAAACATCGTTTTTCAAGTTTTCTTTAAGGAAAAATATTTAAAAGTAGAAATAATTTTCCTGTACTTAAAATTATATCTGAAAGATAGGCAAACCATTAGAAAGTGATGCTCCCAGGTTTCCCTGCAAAAGTTCGAGTGTTTTCTTCGCTGTGGCCGATTATTATTCGTGATGTACCTACAGAAGAATTCTTCTGGCCCTAGCTCACCAGGCATGCTGTCAGGTGAAGAGGCTCCTGGGCAATTTGACACAGTAACAAAAGTAGCCAAAATCCCAACCACATATTGTACAAAAGTTGACATCACTTTCCCAAGTCATGAAACTGTTGAAATAATAAAAGATATGTCTGGCTAATAGGATACGAAGTAAAATAATGAAAAGCACTTTTCTTTGGTTATTCTCAAACAGGTCATAAATATTTACATCCTATTATAAAACACCTTAATAGCTTGGTGAGATTGAATGCAATAGTGCTTAATGCAATATAACCAAATGCTTTACAACTCCAGTGGACTTTATAACTACACCTTACAGGGTTTGCCATGCCGGGAAATCTGTGAGTTGACTAGTTAATGCTCTTTGTTTAAAAAACATGTAAAAGAAACATTATGTTCACTGTATGTTCAGTATTTATTAAAATAACATCTATATTTTATATACAGTTTCATCTAGAAGGCCATGTGAGTCCTCAAGGAATCAGACAAAGGCACTAGGCTTATTTCCACCACTTATTACACATCTAATAGAAGAGAAAAAGCATGTGCTTAAAGCAAAGCACCTTGTGTCTCAAGAACCTTACTTTCAAATAGTGCCTTATGGTTCGCCAGACATTTTCTTGTTATTTTCCTACTTGATCATTGGAACAAGCTGCTAATGTTAGTAAAAGGAGAAGGAGAGAGATGGGTGCAAGATGGGGAGGAAATGGATATTTATTGAAATCCTACTATGTACCAAGCAAGCATAAGAATATAAAAAAACGTTTACTCACTGGTTGCATCCTGAAAATCACATGGGCTACATGTTTTCATTGACATTTTATAGATGAGGCTTGGAATTATTAATTATCTCAGCCATTATCATATAATCAACAATTCACTCCCAAGTCTTCTTCCAAAAAGAAAGTGTTCTTTCCTCTCTTCAATTAATTGTCAATATTGACTCTTGAGCAATTCTGAGGTTGTGGTCTTCCTAATATTTTGTTGTTAAAATGTCCCTTCTTCATTAAGGAGGGTGCTTGTTGTGATGCGTACTGGTGGTAATATATAAGTGAGCAATCCCTAAATTCTACTCCTGAAACCAATGATAACACTGTATGTTAACTAAGTTGAGTTTTTTTTTTTTTAAGATTTTATTTATTTATTTGACAGAGATCACAAGTAGGCAGAGAGGCAGGCAGAGAGAGAGAGGGGGGAAGCAGGCTCCCTGCTGAGCAGAAAGCCCGATGTGGGACTCCATCCCAGGACCCTGGGATCGTGACCTGAGCCAAAGGTAGAGGCTTTAACTCACTGAGTCACCCAGGTGCCCAAGTTGAGTTTAAATAAAATCTTGGAAAAAAAAAGAAAAAAGTCCTTTCTCCAATAAAGTGTGAAGATTCTTGAATATCCCTTAGTGGCTGCTCTTTGAAGTACACTTTCTTGGCAAAATAAGACATTAGGAAGCCCATATTAGTCTTTCATTCTTCTTTTTTATTTCATAGTCCATGAAATACAGAACTCTGAGAAGGAGTATATTCTGGTTTTCCTCTCACAATGATCTGGTGCAGATCTGTCAAGTATGATCACAGACTAGAGTCCTCTACAAATAGAATGGGGAAGAGGGGATCAAATTCTCTTTGTTCATGAGTAACATATGAATATTTCACAAGTGGATCAGCAAAGGGAAGCTCTCTTTAGCTTTTGACCCATTTCCTACTGGCCCAGTTACCTACTATTTGTATTTGAGAGGAGGACGAGGATGCCACATCAAGGAGTTGTTGAAATTCCCTTCTTCCATCTTTGTCTCTTGGTCCAATGGAGCTCAAATTATGTTCCTTAGACCCCAAGAGTTTTTGTTGAGGTAATTTCAGAGCCTTATGAGGCAATTGTAGCAGACAAAATTAGAGTGTGCTTCAGTCATTTCAGCAATATTTTTAACTCCTTTACATATTGAGGTTTTGTATTATAATTCCTTTTAAGAAAGAGCTTTGTACTATTTAAGCACATACATATATGAATAGATACATGAATAGATAAAGAACCAGTCTGAGGACCTCAGACTGATGTTTATCAGTCTGAGGTTCTCACATGCTGAAAGATCTACAAACCTGCAATAAAGTTTGGGAAACTTTTTTTAACATTACAAAAACACTAATAGTCAATTTTGGCATAATGAGTTAACTTTTTAAAAAAAAAGAATATTTGTGAGTAAATGCTTGGTTAACTATTCTGCTTTAGAGAAAGAAAACATATGATTTACATCTCAGGGTGTTCAGAACATCAATTACAAAGGTCTTTGATGGCCAAAAAGAATAAAGGCATTAATTAACACTTTAAATAGAGAAGTCAGTTTGAAAGACCAAATGATTTAAAACATGAAATCTATAATGAAAGACCATTAAAAAGTCAGAAGATTTTCCCCATCAGGCTCTCTTTCTTTTCTGTCAAGTTTACTTCTGAGGTGCCTGGGTGGCTCAGTAGGTAAAGCCTCTGCCTTCAGCTCAGGTCAGATCTCAGGGTTTTGGGATTGAGCCCTGCCTTGGGAATCTTAGCTCAGCAGGGAGCCTGCTTCCCTATCTCTGCCTACTTGTGATCTCTCTCTCTCTCTGTCAAATAAATAAAACATTTTTTAAAAAGTTTACTTCTGCTTTCTCTCTTGATCCTCACTAAACTCCAGAACTTACTCAGCGCTTGCTATGGTATTAGATGTGAAAATCAGCATCCAAAGTATTCCAAATGGATCTATCCCAGAGGTAACTTTTGGCAGAGCCTTGTCCTGAACCCTTGTCCAAGTACTTGTAGAATCCCCCCTTCTGGGGAAGTAATCAAATATCCAACAGTACTATTTAGCTGTGAAATGGGATTAAAGGTTAACATTAATGAATTCAAATGACCAGTACCAACAATAACTGTAAATACTTGACAGAAATTTGATATGAGTATCATAAGCCATAGGTGAAGAATACTGTTGACATAATTACTTTAGGACTCCAGAGAATCCACCATCAAATTTTCTCCTCCTCTGCCAACAAAAGAAAAAGCCTTTTCCACCATAAGTCAAGTAAATGCCATTGAAGGGCTTACTCTCTGATTTTTTTTTAAAGATGTTATTTATTTGACAGACAGAGATCACAAGTAGGCAGAAAGGCAAGCAGAGACAGAGAGAGGAGGAAGCAGGCTCCCTGCTGAGCAGAGAGCCCGATGTGGGACTCCAACCCAGGACCCTGAGATCATGACCTGAGCTGAAGGCAGAGGCCTAACCCACTGAGCCACCCAGGCGCCCCATTGCTCTCTGAATTTAACTTCTCTATGTGACAGTCATGATTTGAGAGGCTTAAAAGCATTTTTGAAGTGTTTTCCTTTTAGAGAAGAAGGAAACTCACATTTTTTTATTTCCTAATATGTGTCAGTCAACCTGATTTAGTTTTCATGAATCCCAGTGTACAGAGGAGATCATTAAGGTTTTAATTTAAGGATGTTTTTCTGTTATGGTTACTGTCATGGTTGTATTATCACATTTGGCCAGCCATGCTGTTCTGAAGCAGCCGTCGACTGAGGAAGACTTTGGATTGCTGAAAAAATTGAAGTAGCTGCCACTGCAATTTCCTCTGTGAGGACCCTCACCTCTTCAACTGGAATGGGACTTCTTCATATACCATCTCATCAATCATGTGACAACATAGTATCCAAACCCCTCTTTGTTGAGAGGTAGGTCAAGGCCAATCACTGAGGGTTACATTGGGCTAGAACAAGGTCTCAGTGAATTAAGAACACATCCAGAACCAAGAAGTGAGCAGACCAGAATGCTAGAAGAGGAAATACAGATGAGTCACCCAACCAAGTAGTATCTCCTGGCAGAAATCAGAAACTAGGACAGTGGGCCAGGATGATGACAACAGTGAAGCTGGCCCTTTTGACTTCAGGGACACAGTGAAATGCAGAGCAAAAAGAACATAATTAAAACTTGAATAGACCCTCCACCCAGTCCCCAGTGCTCACTTCCTTACCTTGGCCCTTATGCCATCCTTCATTCTTTCCATTTTGAGAGTAGGATATTGAAAACTAAGATTGATTTGCCTGAACATGGCTCTGGGTCATAAGCTGAAAATGCCAAACCATTGCATAACTTTTCTCTAAGGATCAAAGATAAGGGTCTCTGTTGCATTAACTTCTTGTTAATGTTTTTCAGCAAAAAGTTCAATGGCTTATTTTTTTAAGGTCATGAAATACTGAGAAACTCTTGCCTACTTTCTGCTGTTACCATATGGCCTGATATTATTATTTGCATTTTATTCTTCAAAATGTGGTCAGCTCTGAAAGAGACACATCAGGAAGCTATGGGATGAGGGAGTTAGAAGGTCCTAGGGAAAATTTGTATAATGTAAGCACCAGCCTCTTCCTCTCTGCCTTCCAAGTTGTGCCTCTAGTAACCTCTGGAAAAGAATTCCAGAGGATTGACTGGCCTTACAAGCTCTCCAGCTTGGACGGCTATACATATTCCCAGTTTCCTGGTTTGTTTTCTAATCTTGTAAATTTCACAGCTTCAAGTATTTGTTGAGTGTCCATGGCTTTTGCCTCTATTCTGCTGGCTTCGTTGAAAGCCAGTTCTACCAAGATTAAAGTTGATCTTTGGTCTGGAAAAATGATTCTGGGTTTCACATGTTGGAGAAGCCACATTATTTAAACAACAAGGGACAGGCCCATAGGTAGAGCAGCTAGTTGAACCTCCATTATTACAAATGTCAAAAATAAAGTGTCAAGGGGTACCTGGGTGGCTCAGTGGGTTAAAGTCTCTGCCTTTGGCTCGGGTCATGATCTTAGGGTCCTGGGATCAAGCCCCACATCGGGCTCTCTGCTCAGCGGGGAGCCTGCTTCCCTTCCTCTCTCTCTGCCTGCCTCTCTGCCTACTTGTGATCTCTGTCTGTCAAGTAAATAAATAAAAATCTTTAAAAAAAAAATGAAGTGTCAAGAAATTGAGTGGCCAAGTGAACAAGTACCAAGGAGAAAGATTTTGGTCTAGAAGCCAGATTTCCTAAAAAGTAATTCAGTCCTCTACCCATGTAGTCTTCTATCCATTACAGGACACATCTTTACATTCACTTCACAGAATATCTTTGTAAAATTCAGTACTTTCACATAGACTAGTAAAATAGAGTAGAGAGAGTAGAAGCCACAAAATAAAACTTGGGGAGATATTTAAACCTTTATAGAGATACCTCTGCTTCGTCTACTGCAATAGCGTAACATAATCCTATGAACTCTCTGAAAAACAATCTCTTGTCTGCTTTTTAGTAAGAAAGGGTCACAATGGGCTTGAAAGCGCTGGGCTCTTTCTCCAGGGCCAGGGTCGGGCTTTCCTGGGAATCAGCTTAAACCCAATACTAACTCTTTGGACAAAGTTTTATAGTGCTACCTCTCAGTTCAGAGGTGTTGCTCTCAACTCAAGAACTGAGATAAAAATATTTCTCCTAGTGTAAGTTGCTTAGAATATCTCTCTCCCACCCCAGAGGTGCCAAGATGACAGAAACCTATAACCAAGAACAAGCTATACAATGGGCATCTGAGGCATCTGGTTTTCCCAGCCCCAGGCATAGATTAAATTTTTATAGGTCACTAGTAGCAAGATGATGACTATAAATGTCTAGCCTCAAGCTATAGGAATGTGAATCTTTCAACATTTAATCTACTTCATTATTCTCCTTGGGATGATAAGATAACTTGGCTTGGAGGAATTTTTATTATTTTTTCGGGAAATGTAGGCAACTCATGATCAATATCATAAAAACAAAAGCCATTGAGAAGCAATAATTAATGAAGGAAGAAAACAAGGTTTTGGCCTAGCACCAAGAATGTAACAAAAAAGCTAAGAAAGTTTCATTTATCCTAAAAAAATAAGTAGACAATTCTTAAGGCTTTATACGCTACTTAGCTATTTCTCCCTTCTTGATAGCTCCCCATATTTCAGTGTGCTACTCCTGCAAATATCATTACTTTTCTGCTATGACTAATTCCATAACTATTCTCAAATAATGTCAGTTGACTATTAAACCATGACTGTGGCCTAATTCTTAACTGATTGACAGCCAAAGAAAGGTCACTGATCACAAAAATACTCACAAAAATCACTTGACATGCACTACATCTTTTGGTGGCTTGCATTTACAGTTGTTTCTTTTTTTAAAAAAATTCAAAGGCCATGAATGCAGATAGATTTCAGTTGTCCTTGTGTTTCTTGCCTGAAAGAACCCTTTAAGTGCTCTTGAAATGGTTAGACGAGTAGCAGAAACAATTGCATCTTTTCAACTCTGGTCACAACAGTTCTAAGATTTTGATGAGTAAAAAGAATTGGACAGATTTTAAGTCAATAGTGGCTCTCCAATTTCTAAAGTTCTTCCAGAGTACAAACTATGTAGCTTGTACTCTTCTGGCATGGTTTTGCTCATTTGCAGGAAAACCATATTTTGCACCACATCCTCACATATTGATATGTTGAGGAAATAAACAGCAAACATCACTTCCCATCCATCTGCTAAGCTTGTTAGAAAGATGAACACCCAGTGTTCAGATGTTTTGCACTCAGGTTTGAAATTCCACACTCAGCATAATTTTCTTTTACTTTTCAAGACATATTTTAATCTAATAAGAGGATATTCTGGTCTTTTGTTGAAAACAAGAGACATTAATAAATTAGAAAGGCCAGCCATATTGGACATGATCACCTACAACTTGGTTTCTGTTGAGACTCTAAACACATAAGCAACAATTTTAACAAAAGACAATTTTTTCCAATTTTTTTGATGAGCAAGTATAAACATTACTGCTTACATTGTGATAACATAAAGCAAAGTACCAGCTAAAATACTAAAATGAGAGTAAAGCACTTAATCTATTATTTCTAACAAACTGTTTTTAGAAGATCTTTACATTCATGCATTCATACCCAGAATTACACAAGTTATTCTGGGGTTGCAAATATTTTAAAAGTGTGAAGCAAAGCAATAAGTCAAAGGAACAAGCAAAAACCTTGCAGTCACAGTGCCCAGCAGAAACTGAGCCAAATGCTTTTGTATAAAGAGCAAGAACAGAAATTGCATGCAGTCCTGGGTTTATCCCTTCAGTTAGTTTTGCTTCCTTTTTTATTTGGAATTCCAACTCTTCAGGGGAAGTTTGCCCTTCTCTCCTGTTTTCGATTTACCTCTCACACCATAGAAGATGGAATTGGCAATCTTGAATTATGTCAATGGGAGAGAAAACAGCAATGAAGCAGATGCACAACTGATAATTCCTAAGTTATACCTAACACAACCCCTTGGGGTCCCATGCAACCTGATATTTTTATATCAATGTTGGTTTTCTTCATGTGGTTATAAAATGAATATATTGTAGATCTTTTACTTTTTCATAATGACACAAAGAACCTCAGTTGAATGAGTACAGGCTCATATACGATTTCATAAAATTTAATATATCAAACTTTGTCATAGGGCAACAGTTCCTGGAAACACCAAAATGATCTTGTAGGAGCCATAGAGAAGGTCTAATGAAGAATCAAAGAACAAGAAAATGCAGAGTTCTGAACAGGAAAGGATTCCAAAAGATGCCTATAGTCCAGTGCTTCTCAGGCTGTAACGTATACTCAGATCACATAGAATTTTGTTATAATGCAGATTCTGATTCAGTAGATCTTGGGTGGAGGCACAATTCTGCACTCTAGCTCGTGCACAATGCTGATGCTACAACCTTATGTACCCCATCTTCAGTGGCAAGGGTCTAGTAGCCCATTCCCCAGGAACCAAGAAATTCAAACCAGAAAACTATTTAACAGCAATTATCTATTGAATAATTGCTATGGATTAGACCTCATAAACATGGCAAGGAAACAGAGGAAGTGCAAGAAAGATAATCAGGTGAGTTTCGCACAAAAAGAGTAAACTTATAAATCAGCACACATTTATTATGGACTTACTTTGTGTAAGGCAATGTTGTATGAGAAATAAAGAAATAGTCTCTAGGGGTACCTGGGTGGCTCAGATGGTTGAGAGTCTGCCTTTGGCTCAGGTCATGATCTCCAGGTCTTGGGATGGATCCCAGCCGTGGGGGGGGGGTGGTCCCAGCTCAGCAGGAAGTTGCCTTCTCCCACTCCTTCTGCCTCTACCCCTGCTTGTGCTCTGTCTCTTTCTCACTTAAATGAATAAATAAAATCTTAAAAAAAAAAAAAAGAATTATGTCTCTACTCTCAAATGGCTTCGGTCTAGTACTCTAGCTCATCAGTTCTCATCTTTCTTTAAATATAGTACATACACCTCTTTAGGGAGAATCTCTTTTATCCCACGTACTGGACTGGCTACCCTCTGCCTATTCTGCAATCTTATTCTACCAACTGTCCCTCGCTTTCCTGTATTGTTCAAATGTCCTACGGGCATCCTTGCCTTATGGCTAGTCACTCTCCCTAGTGTAATCTTATCTACCCTCTGCTGCCATGACTTTTAGGCCAGGCATACCCAGTTCTCCATCCAAGGCAGTGACTTCTTCCCTGAGATCAAGTCCTTATTTGTACTTGCCCATTGGACATCTCCTCCTGGCATGTACAACCGAACTGAATTTATTATCATATCTCCAGAAGGTTCTTCTCTCTTTTTTTTTTCCTGTTTCCCAGAATCTAGCCTTTCTTCTGCATCTCCCAGCTACAGTTTAGTCTCATAACTGGCCTCCCTGCCACCTGTCTCTCTCCACTGTGTCCATAATCCGTATATGTGCCAAAATTCTCTTCCCATGAAATAAATCTGAATATGTCAGTACTTTTCTTATACATTTCAGCACTCTGAGAGCTAAATGTACAAACTGGTTAGCTCCGCATAGCCGATAAGGACCCTGACAAGCTGGCCCCCAGCTATCACTTTACTCTTTTTTTCCACCCTCCAAACCACATGCACACAACATATGCTTAAGCTCTACCACTCAGTTCGCCAGTCACCAACAACATCACGCCCTCTTTTAACTCTGCCTCTGCACATCTTGCTCCCTCTGCTTGAAATATCCTTCCTCATTCTCTGCCTGGAAAATTTCAAACCATTCTCTAAGGTCCAGCCTAGCCTTCACGAAGCCTTTTCTGTTGGAGTTAGATATTTCTTTTCTTCTAAAAGCCTGCGGCAATCACTCCATACTTCACTGAAGGCACATACCAGAGCAGAGAGTGCTACTAGACTCTGTTTCTCCACTAGCACAGAACTCATTGGGATCAGACACAGTACCTTAACTCTTCTTGTTACCAGTGCCAGGCAGAGTGTCTGGATTAAAGCAAACATTCAGTAAATATTTACTGAATGACTAAACGGATAGAAAACAGAAACTAATAATACAAAACTGCAGATGACAAGTGACTGGTACACCTTAAAGGGGTTATAAGCATCCCAAGGAGGGAGGATTTGCTGTGTATAATTAATTCCTAAAATGCAAATTGCACTGGGAAATCTCAGAGAAACTTGGACTGGATCTTTGAGGCCCTTTATGCAGAATTGTTTGACTGAAGCCAGCAAAAAGAACTAAAGTAACACATAGATTTGTAGATTTAATTTATGGTTGTTTTTCTGTTGGAATTCAAGGACCTGGTCACAGCCATTCTCTTTGTCAATCATCTTGGGAAGATACAACCTGAGACCAGAAATAAGGCCTGAGGAGGTGAACCTTAGTCTGGAAAGAAGGAGAAGCACTTCAGTCTCTTGGGGATACCTTCAAGGTAGTATGACCTTCAGAATAACATTCAAGGATAGCCTCATGCAGGGAAAGGAAATGAGTTGGGCCATGAAGGATGTACCCTCAATAGATAAGGGTAGATGGCACTACCTACCTGCAAGGAAGCCAGAAGGGGAGGGAAGATAGGCAATTATATGTTGTATGTAATAAGGTGACCATCCTGATTAGGGTGGATAGTGTTTTTTAAAGAGAAATAAGAGGTAAAGTTGAATAAACAACATAAGAAAGGAGGGGATAGGTATCACACTTCAGAGGAAACTGGCTTGCCTGTGGCAGGCTATAGGACTGTGGGTGGCATGCCACACCCTCCTGTGGTACCATATCACATTTATTGTCAGGAGTTGTTGCTAGTTTCTTAACATCATTCTTGCAGCAGTACATGTTCATTCTTTCTGGCTCTGCCTTTATGAACCTGCAGTCATAAGGTAGAGCCTCTGTAATGCAGTCATAGAGGTAGAGCCTCTGTCCTCCGTTCTTTCTATTTTGTTCCTACTCCCAAAACACAGAAGCCCTATAGAGATTTGAGCAGAGCTGAGGAATGTTGACTCAGAGGCTAAATTTCCAGCCACTTGGTTGACTGAAGTACTGGTGGCAAAGACTAGCACGTGAACGGAGCCCCCTCCAGACCCCACTTTCACCTCAGGGCCTGGAAAGCTATCTTGGTCCTGGAAATCTCCATTCTAGTCACTCCTGGATTAAAGCTCTGAAGATAGCTTCCAGACTGCTAATGATACCAGAGAAGACAAAGAGAGTAAGCCATCATCAATTATTCCTGCATTCCTGATCACTCATGTTTTGGGTTAGATGCAACAGAAACAAGCCCTGTAGAAGCATGGCATATGAAAAGTCAACTTTCAGGCATAAATAATTATCACATTGGGCAAAAGGCTATCCAGATGCACTTAAAAGTGTACCCTTGTATCATTTGCTCTCTTAAAACAACGCAGCAACAAAACTTGGTTGCATAGATTCTGGAAAACTGCCATTTCAAAACGGCAATTTTCTTTCAAAGTAGAAGGACTGAATTCACCTTTAGGATAGGACTGTTCCTTTGATTAGGGATAATTGCTTCTGGGGGTCCCTTCAGTGACATGAATATAAAGTAAGTCCCCACCCATCATTGTCCTTGGGGAAAACTGTGAACTAAATCGAGTGCAGGTGTTTTCAACTGAGAAAATAAGTGTTCTGTTTGGTAATATAAACCATGGGGTACAGGGTTATAGCCAGATTCTTCATACTTGTTTCTTTCAGGGCATGTTTCTTTTACTGTACTGTTTGATGCAGACAACCTGCCACTTGTTTTTGTGGAGATGTGAGTATGTACATGTATGTATGAGTGTGTGTGTGTGTGTGTGTGTGTGTGTGTTTTCTTGACCACTCGAAGGGGACAACTTGGACAGAGTGAGGGAAATCTCACACCAGCCCGGTCTTGACCTCATGATGGATGAGAGACCGTGACAAGAATTGGACTGGGAAATCTCAGAGAAACTTGGACTGGATCTTTGAGGCCCTTTATGCAGAATTGTTTGACTAAAACCAGCAGAAAGAACTAATGTAACACATAGATTTGTAGATTTAATTTACGGTTGTCTTTCTGTTGGAATTCCAGGACCTGGTCACAGCCATTCTCTTTGTCAATCATCTTGGGAAGATATAACCTGAGACCAGAAATAAGGCCTGAGAAGGTGAACCTTAGTCTGGAAAGAAGGAGAAGCACTTCAGTCTCTTGGGGATACCTTCAGATGTGAACTCCAAGGCCTAGAGAGCTCTGAGCATTCCAGGAGGTATGAGTGGTGAGAGGCAGGGTGGGTGGGCAGTAAAGCTGGGAAGGGGATTTTGAAGATAGTCCTGGTCTGTGGACTTTGAGGACAATCCCATGTAGTCACAGCTATATGCTAACCTCTAGAACGTATTTCCCTCCCATTGTTCCATGGCTTTAGTAAAGCCTTCTGAAATTTTCCAACTTATTCTCAGCTATGCTTCTGGGGATTTTGAAGAATGTTCCTAGAACATGCTGAGGAAAGGAACAGCACCTTCTCTCCCCTGCCCAGGGCCACGGTTCTGGTCAGCAATGTCACCAGGAAAGGCCAGTTACCCAGCACTGTAACAGTACCTACCTGTATACTGTGGATTGACAGGGAAATCAGAAAGGAAGAAAGTACTGGGAAGCTTTTTATAAACACCTGGAGAGCATTTGAGGAGCCTAAGTTCCTGCATGGGTGGGACAGTCATTATGATTTGCATATGTATAAAATAGGATCTAGGTCTAGACACACAGGCCAACGAGGGTGAGGCATACAAACAAATTAGACAATTTTTGTTATTTTTTTCTCTTTCTAAAACTTATGCCTGCTCATTGCTGAGAAATTAGAAAATAAAATGTTTCAAAAAGAAAATTAAAACAACCCACAGCTCTACCAAGAGATAACCATAGTTACTGCTGCACAGGTTTCTAATCTACTTTCTTGATCAGTCATTTACCTCTGAGTTAAAAGAAATCCAAAACTGTTTTCCACAAAAATTCTTTACCTTACCCATAGATATTCTTTTGATTCACCTCTAAACCAAAGTGATTCTTTTATTTCAGCTTCCATTCTAGTAAGCCTCCTCAGTTTTCAAACAAGGGTATCAACCAACCCCACCTCAGCTCTATCCTACACCTAACCAGCAGCATAGAAAGATTGCATTCCAAGTGTCTGTGAAAGGGATTGTGGGCTTGAGGTCATTATCCCCTACCCTATATTTTCAAAATCTCCACTTTGAGAAAAATTCTTGGCCAAGGATGCTCCAAAGCAACTGTAATCCAGTAATTTCCCTTCATAGTCCAAAATCCACTCTAATGTGCCCACAGAACCCCATATCTAAACTACATCCTATTTTCTCACTTGACTTAGTGACACTGACATTTTGTCAGGTTATTAAACAATTTTTTTTAAAACATCACCTGTAATAGCTACATGTTAGCCATTTGAGAATATCTCATAATTTATTTGGATATTTAGCTTCATTCTATTTTTCCATCATTATAATGAAAGCAGCAGAGAGCATCTTTGTACACAAATCTTCAGTCAAGACAATTAGAGGGGTGCCAGGTGGCTCAGTCGGTTAAGCCTCTGACTCTTGATTTCCTCTCAGGTCACCATCCCAGGGTGAGATCTAGCTCCAGGCTGGGTGTGGAGCCTGCTTAAGATTCTCTGTCTCCCTCTGCCACTCCCCTCCTATGCTTACTCTCTCTCTTACACAACAACAACAAAACTAATTAAAAAAAAAATTAGGGAGTAGAACAGAGAAAAGGGCAAGATATGGGCTGCTATAATAAAGGGCCCTTGTCACTCAAGAGCAGTATGAAAGGTGAAGCCCTCACCAAGAGGCAGAGAAGAACTCTGCTCTCTTCTCAGTTTCATCTAAGGCCAAAATTGCCCTCAGCTTGTGACGTATGAGGTACTAACCAACATTGTCACTTAATTCTATAAATTCTCTATTATTCAGTACAGGCAGGAAATGGTATATCTATTTTGATTAATAATATATTCTGGTTAATAGAGTACTGCCACCAATGACCAATCTGACAAGGATTAGAATATAATAAAGTTTACTACACTAAAGCTAAGATGAATAAAGTTTACATTTTTGTCAGTAATTCTAAGGATTTGTCAGAATCTACCCATTAATTCATTCATTTCCCAAATATTTATTGAAGATCTTATAATTATGTAGGGTACTATATTAGGTGTTATTACATCAATGATCCACTGCCTATTTATTCATATTAGTTCATATTTTAATCTGTCTGACTTTACATAAGATTTGAGGTGGCTATGTCATGTCAGAGGGTAAAAGTCATAATTTACAGGGAACCAGGCTATTAAAATTATTTAAAAATCAAAGAAACTACTTTATAAAGCTGCCAAATATGTAATCTGAATGGCCCTAGTGTTATATTGTTTTAAAAATTCATCTTTCCACAAAGCTCTTTAACAGTGTGAAATATAGCCAACATCTGAGTGAAAATCTGTGGCAGGTTTAATATTCTTAATGATACAGACGGTAAGTATGTAAGAAATATTGCATCTCCTTTCTATAAAACAATTTAATTTCAAGTTCCCCTTCTGTCTGAGGGATGGGAAATATGACTTCAGTCATTTTAAGGGTCCCCAGTGTTGGGACAAATCACAAGGTCTTTCAAAGTTCCAAGGCATTAAGAAGTCCCTTGGGGTCTGCCAGCCATCTGGGCAGAGTTGTTGGTGCTGAGACACCCTCTGTCCCAGCCTACACAGTCTCTCTAGATCCATTGCTCCATGTTTCTGAGTACATGTGGGCCTGGAAATACTGAGCCTGGCCAGCGTTCCAGGCCTACAACCTGTCCCTCTGGAAGCCTCTCACCTTTCTTCCCTCTGAGACTGTGTTTTCACCTCAAGATACAGACGAGCAGCACGATATATGGCCCTTCACATGCACCCAGATGTTTACAGCAGCAGTGTCCACAGTAGCCAAACTATGGAAAGAACCTAGATGTCCATCCACAGATGAATGGATAAAGATGTAGTATATATATAATGGAATACTATGCAGCCATCAAAAGAAATGAAATCTTGCCATTTGCAACAACATGGAAGGAACTAGAGGGTATTGTGCTAAGCAAAATAAGTCAATCAGAGAAAGATAATTATCATATGATCTCTCTGATATGAGGACTTTGAGAAGCAGTGTCGGGGGTCATGTGGGGTAGGAAGGAAAAAACTAAACAAGATGGGACTAGGAAGGAAGACAAACCACAAGACTCTTAATCTTAGGAAACAAACTGAGGGTAGTGGGGTGGGGGGGTGGGGGGAGGGATAAGGTGGCAGAGTGATGGACATTGGGGAGGGTATGTGCTATGGTGTGTACTATGAATTGTGTAAAACTGATGATTCACAAACCTGTATCCCTGAGGCAAATAATATATTATATGTTAATGAAAAAATAATAAAATAATAAAAATTTAAAAACGTTATATGGCCCTTTTTCCCAGGCCCCAGAGATCTGCTCTCCATCTGTCTGTAACCCTAGAAGGTATCCTTTTGGAGCCTCATATCTCTACCACAAAGCACTCAGTCCTTCTCAGTGGGGCTCACTGGACACTTGCTAAGTACAAGCAGTTTCAAAGCTATGTGTGTATCATCTCATTGAATTTCATTCATTCTTCTCCTCAACTCTATAAATTAGACCTTATCCCTAACATACAGGTAAGGAAACTGAAGCTCAGACAGTTCAGGTAACTTGTCCGAGATCATATAGCCAGTAAGCCAGCACTGCACTAGTCATTCCCTATTACTCTCAACCTTATATTCCGGTACTTTCTAATAACGCTTCTCATTCTTTTAAAAACACAGAAAAATTGAGACACCAAGAGTCTGGATGGTTTATTTCAGGGCACACAATCCCATGTTCTTTTAGCTAAACATTTCTTTAAAAAAATCATAGGATTTAAGCTCATAAGCACATAAAATTTAGTGAGACATCATCATAGTAGTGGTAAGAATTTAAATGTAGTCAGACTTGTCAAGAGAATAGGGACTTATCAAAAGGACCAAAATGCATGACTTTAAAAAAAAATTATAACTATTTGGCAAATGTCTCCCTGGTGGTTTCCGTGGGCAAAATTCTGCATTCAGTGCTCAGAGAGATAAAAAAGAGACACCACCCCTGTCTTCCCAGAGCTTATCAGCAATGGAAGGCACATAGGTATACAAATAGATGAGGGATGTGAATGAAGCTAGGCAGGAGGAATGCTGCGAGCGGCAGAGTGTAGGCTGAGCATGGACACAGCCAGCTTCAAGTTTCCAAACCAGAGTGGAGGAGCGTGGGTATCAAGGCAAACAGTGTGGGTGACCCCGCCTTTCTCCTCCTCCCAGAGGATGAGAATGCTGGAAGCTCAGCTGTTGCAGAATGTAAACCATATGATTGCCCAGAGTTACTGACTTGCCTAAAGCCATAAAAGAAAAAAAAATTTTTTTATGAGTTATTTTTCACTTCTTTTTCTGCCAGGATCAAGTATCAGCATTGTTATATTCAGAAACACACCACTTTTAACACACTCAAGAAGAGCTGGCCCAACCCGGGTAGGCATAAAACAGTTGTCAGAGGCAGGAAGTCTCCCAGACTCCAGCCCCAAGCTACAGCAGAGTAAATTTGAGACATTCAACAGATTTCTAATGCACTGAGATGCCTGAACTAGCCTCCATATTTACTAGTAAGGAGACAAAGAATGTTGTTTGGACAGAGCCAAAAAGAGATTTCAGGCAGATTTGGAATACTCCCTCAGATGAGTTTTTCTAAACACATCTAAAAATCTAAAAATTTTTAAAATCACTTTTCAGAATCTTAAAACTATTGCAAAGATTTCTTCTCCATCGCTGGTTTCCCTGAGCTCCTTTAGGGTGTCCCTGACAGTACCAGGGGCTTTGTAGTAGTAGAACAAATCCTTATACTCCACCTGCCCCCCACCATTTGTTGAATTCTTTACCAAAGGGAAAAATGTCAAGAGACTCCAGTTGCTTGGGTTTTAGGTTTTGACTGACTCCTACCCCATTGGGGGCCAGGATCTCCATTTTCTTTGTCTTTGACTTTTCAGGGGACCCAGAGAATGAAATCCAATACTTTTGTCTGCATCTGCTGCTAAAAGCCTTTTTTCCCTGGCCATGCCACAGCTCCCTCGAGGCTCATTAAGCACATTTACATTTGGCTCTTAAAATCCTAAATAGCCCATTTCACGCCTAGCAATGGTGTATTGATGAAAGAAGCACTCAGTGATGGCCTGTAGGATGGGAGTGAGGACTCTTTTGACTCTAGATATCTCCCACAAAGGATTTGTACATGCTGTTAAGGACTTAAACAGAGTCATGCGAGCAATAGACTATTGTTAGAAAGACACATGCACACAAAC